>CABHPP010127014.1:1666-27401 GCA_902168425.1 Peromyscus attwateri
ACACACACACACAGAGGAGAGAGAGAGAGAGAGAGAGAGAGAGAGAGAGAGAGAGAGGGAGGAGGGAGAGAGAGAGAGAGAGAGAGAGAGAGAGAGAGAGAGAGAGAGAATAGAAATGAAATAAATCATTTTAAATATACTGATCTATTAAAATGGTGTACTGTCTACAAGATATACTAGGGCAATGGTGGCCCAAAGGTTGTGGGAGTAACCAACAAAGACTTTGTTTGACTTAAGGCCCACTCCACAAGATGGAATTTACAACCAATACTGCTTGGTTGACCAAGAACCAGAGACGTAATAGCCCAGGGACCTAGGATAAAACCTAATACCACTGGTCTTTAAAAATAACAACAACAAAAAATAAATGAATAAAAAACCCAAAAACAAGAAATATAGCGATAAAATGGCTCCTAATGATATTATACTATATCCATATATTAATGCCTTGCTCAGCCATCATTAGAGAATCTTCCTTCTAAAGCTTATGGGAACAAATATGGAGACCCAAACCCAACATTACTCAGAGAGTGAGAGACCTTGGAACACTCAGCCTTAAATGTGATGTCTCCATCAAATCCCTCCACTCAGAGCCCAGGGAACTCAGTGAAAGAGGGTATAGAGATACTGTAAGAGCTAGAGGGGTGGAGAACACTAAGAACACAAAGCCCTCTAAATCAACATGAGCAAAGCTCATAGGAACTTACCGAGACTGAAACAGCATGTACAGAGAGGGCTTGCACAGGTCTGTACCCGGTCCTCTGAATATATATTATGGCTTCCAGATTAGTGTTTTTATGTAAGAATGAGTGGATCTCTGATTTTTGTGCCTTCTCTTGGGCTCTTTTCCTTTTGTTGGTTTGTCCTATCTGACTTCAACAAGATAGTTTCTGTTTTATCTTATTATATTTTATTGTGTTATATATTTTTGAATGAATGAATACCTAGCCTCTAGGGTAAAAGTTAACAATTGAACTGTCATTTATACCTACTAAGAGAGATAAAAATCAGTTTTCTGTAAGGAATGACACCTGGTATATCAACCACTTCAGGACAGGCCTCATGTTCAGGAGTAGTTGACCAACCTATCATGGAAGCCATAGTTTTTGTGTTTGCTTTTATTTGGTTACAGTTTGGCGATTTTGTTTATTTCTTGTTTGTTTTTGGTTTTTTATTTGTTGTTTTTTGTTTTTCTTGGGTGTTATTTTATCTTGTTTTCTTGGTTTGAGGGATTTGTTGTTGTATTGGGTTTTGTTTATTTATTTATTTATTTTTTTAGAAAACTTAAAGTTGAATGGGTAGAGAGAGGAATCTGGAAGGAATTAGGAGAGGAGAAGACTATGATCAAAATACATTTAAATTTAAAAATGTTTTAAATAATAAAAAAGAAGAAAAGAAGAAAAATAAAAAAAATATGCTCAACTAAAAAGGCTTACTGTCTTTTGTGGAACTCTATCTTAGAAGAAATAGAAATAAGGTAGTTGTGGAAAGAGGACTGAAATATTTATTTAATCCAAGATCCAGTTCACGGTGTGGTATTAAGTGGGGATATCCTGGGGATTAAGGGAAGTAACACAGAGAGAGTACACTAGGCTGAAGCGAAGGACTACTTCAGCAATACGGGAACAGGAATCATCTCCTGAGGTCATCTGACAGTAGTCATATGACTAACTCACAGTCAATTGGACATAATGGGATTGTTGGTAAAGCTTTCAGAGAAACGTCTTTCAAAGAGGAACTGCTAAGTCAGCATATATATACCTTTTTATGGTAACATATGTATTTTAACAAAATATGTAAGATCTAATGGTGAGCTTAATTGTTCCTATTCTATACTTCAATAGAGTATTATGTGCTCACAATGAGAAATCTAGATCAATTAAAGTATGATATAAAAATACCTGATTTCTGTTGGTGAAAGAGTAACCACAGCATGTACCTTTTATTTTCAACCCTTTTCCTGTTTCTTGTTTAAAGCACCATCATCAAGAAATAATGGTTTAGCCATTTAAGTTTAAACAGAGCTTGGGTTCCTGTTGTCATATTAAACAGCTATGGGACCTAGGAATGCTTACTTACCTCTAGATTATGTAGTAGGAAGAGTAAAACTTCTGACATCTTGCCAGGTGCTTGTTGGCTTGTTTATTTTTTTTCTTTGAGACAGGCCCTCAAAATGTAGCCTTATTAACTTTGGAATCTCAGTTTTCCAACCTCCACCATCCAAGTGTAAGACTGCAGGTAACTTTATTAATATTTCTTCTGTAATTTATTTATTTTTATTAGTTAAAAAAACTTTAATTACTAAAGGCCAAAACAGCTCCCAAAATTCTATAAAATAGATTTTGCTACATAAATTGGGTGATTCTGGGATTTTTCCAGTAGGAACTTCTGAAAAGAAGGAAAGATGCAGTATCACCTGACTCAGAACAATTTAGAGATGAAGATGTAGGGACATGAACAATCCAGTCTTTATCTCCTCAAAATCTACCATGCTAAGATTATTCATTACATTTTCATTGCCTTAACAAAAAGTCTGATAAAGGTTTGGGCTCACAGTTTGTGATGATTTCAAGGAAAATGGCCCCCAAAGGAAATATCACTACTAGGAGATGTTGCTTTGTTAGAGGAAGTGTGTCACTGCGGAGGTAGGCTTTGAGGTCTCATATTTGCTTAAGCCACACCCAGTGTCTCAGTTCACTTCTTGTTGCCTACATATCAAGATGTAGGACTCTCAGCTTCAGCCACGTGTCTGCCTGCATGCTGCCATGTGCCATCTTGACAATAATGAACTAAACCTCTGAACTGTAACAGAGTCACCACAATTAAGTGTTTTCCTTTATGAGAGTTGCCATAGTCATGGTCTCTTCACAGCAATAGAAACCCTAACTAAGACATCCATCATGGCAGGGTAGGCACAGAAGTATGAGTGGCTGTAGATTGGCAGCAGAAACATGGGGGAGCTGACCACTTTGCATCTGCAGTCCGGAAGCATACAGAGAGGAATACTGGTGCTCCACTCACTTGCTCTCCCTTTCCTTTGTCTTATTTAATTCAGGATCTGAGCCCAGAGGATGTTTGCTTCCCCTTTAGAGTCTAGAGTCTTTTTTCCCACCTTAGTATAGTAAAACCTCTCAGGAACAACTTTCAAAGGCACACCTGGAGATGTCTTAGCCTGTGACTCTAAATCCAAACAAGTGGGTAATAAAGATTAAACACCACACAGAGTGACTTCCATGACATGTCATACACCATAGTATGAGTCCAGATAGAGTGTGAGTCAAAAACAGCACAGACACTCCCTTACTCATAAATCAGGTTTGGTTTCTGACATCACCACCTATCAGTTGTACCAAATAGTTAATAGTAGTCTCTTAGGGTCCTCTTTACTAGGTAGCCTCCCTGGAGTTGTGAGTTCCAGCATCGTTATCCTTTGCTTTACATCTAGTATCCACTTATGAGTGAGTACATACCATGTTTGTCTTTCTGAGTCTGGGTTACCTCACTCAGGATGATATTTTCTTTTCTTTTCTTTCTTTCTTTTTTTTTTTCAAGACACGGTTTCTCTGTGTAGCATTGCGCCTTTCCTGGAACTCACTCTGTAGACCAGGATGGCCTTGAACTCTCAAAGATCCTCCTGCCTATGCCTCCCAAGTGCTGGGATTAAAGGCGTGCGCCACCACTGCCCGGCGATATTTTCAAATTCCATCCATTTGCCTGCAAACTTCATTAGACACAGGGATTGCCCAGCGACAGAGAAATAGATGAGATCTACATGAGCAGACTGGGCTTGGGGGGGAGGGTAATGGAGGGCAAGGGTCAGGGGAAAGAGAGCTTAGGGGAGCGGGATGTCCCAGCTGGATCAGGAACAGAGTGGGAGAACGAGGAAAGAGATACCACGATGAATGAATACCCCATGGGAATAGGAAGAAGCAGAGTTCTAGAGAGGTCCCCAGAAATCCACAAAGGCACCTCCACTATAGACTACTGGCAATGGTCGAGAGAGTGCCTGAGCTGACCTACTCTGGTGATTGGATGGCCGAACACCCTAACTGTCATAATAGAACTCTCATCCAGTGACTGATGGAAGCAGATGCAAAGATCCATGGCCAAGCCCCAGGTGGAGCTCCAGGAGTCCAATCAGCGAGAGAGAGGAGGGATTATATGAGCAAGAGATATTGAAACCATGATTGGAAAAAGCACAGGGAAAAATAGCCAAACTAGTGGAAACACATGAACTATGAACCAATAGCTGAGGAGCCCCCATGGAACTGAACCAGGATCTCTGGATAAGTGAGACAGTCGATTAGCTTGAATTGTTTAGGAGGCCCCCAGGCAGTGGGACCGGGACCTGTCCTTGGTGCATGAGCTGGCTTTTTGGAACCTAGGGCCTATGCTGAGACACTTTGCTCAGCCTTGATGCAGGAAGGAGGGGACTGGACCTGCCTCAACTGAATCTACCTGGCTGGGCTGACTCCCCAGGGTGACCTTGTCTTGGAGGAGGTGGGAATGGGGGCTGGATTGGGGGAGAAGTCTGGGGGGGGGGAGGAGGGAAGACAGGGGGAATCTGTGGCTGATATGTAAAATTAAATTAATTATAAAATAGTTTTAAAAAAAAGAAATACTAGATGCCCAAATAGGGGAAAAATTAGTAGTCTCCTTTTCAGTTAACATCAGCTTTGGTGAATCAATTGCAGGGTTATAGAATACAAATATATTTTCTGAAAAATCTTAGTTGTTGCTATTTTTGTTATTGCTAAAATAATTATTACTTATATATTTAACTCATTATAAGTACTAATTACATATTTCGCCAAATAAATCCTAAATACATCTATATGCAGTTTTCCTAGATGATACAAAAATAAAGAATATGATTTCTGCTGTAAGTAACAAAAAATAGCTACATGCTCTGTAAAACAAGGCACTAATATTTTAAAATTGGATTCCAACCAAGGTCATGTTCTACTTAAATCAATTTGGGGATTCCTATTATTCATAGAATAAAAAATAGAAATCATTAATGTAATATATTTAGATGTACTGTGTTGTCGCTATTTAAAAAGTATCAACACACACACACACACACACACACACACACACACACACACACACACTTGTGTTACTCTATAATCCTAAACTCCTGTCTAACTGTTCTTATCTATAATATTTATGATCAACCGGCTAATGCTTAGCTCTCAAGAGACCTGAGTTCCTTTGGAGCAGGAATCCAGGTCTGTTTTGCAAACCCACTTTATCCCTGACTCTAAACAGAGTATCTGATAGTGAGAAGTCTGATATTTTTACGTGGATCTTAAATGTTCCCCCAAATCCCATATGCTAAATTAATGATGGCTGACCTATGGGAGGTAGTGGAACCTTTAGGAGTCAGAAACGAGAAGGAAGCTGTGACACTAGGGTCATGCCCATCAAGAGGACATCAGTATCCCAGATCCTTCCTCTCTCTCTCTTTGCTTCCTAGCCACCATGAGGTGAACAACTTCTCTCAACACAACCTGCTATGGTGATGAACAGTTTTACTCCAGGTTAAAGCAATGGAACCATGGAACTATTTACTATACTCACCCAACCCTACCACAAAGCATGAGCTAAAATAAATCTTTATTCCTTAACTCAAGTAATTGTTAGATAGACAGAAACTAACACATTGGTTGCAAGATTTGAGAAATGAAAGATACTATCACAGATGAAGTTAGTCTTTGTGAAAAGAACTCAGAGAATGACAAGAGCCTTTGTGTGGAGTAGAGCAATCCAACTTGGCTTTACAGCAAACCCCGGAAGACCATACAACATTGGAGCATAGATCTTGCAGGAAGTTCTAAGGGTTCTCTGTGTTTATTACTCATTGTTTATCTGTAAGTTTATCTACTTGTTTATTAAAATGTGTTTTTAACTTTTGGTAACTATCTCACTATGTAGCCCTGGCTGGATTGAAACTTATTATACAGACCACGATGGGCTTGAAAGAGATCCACCTACCTCTGGCTCCTTAATGCAGCGTCTACTTCATTTTTATACTAGGGAGAGGTTACATCCTGATTATATAAGTAAACTTATCTGCTGAATATGTATATGGCATTACACAGATTCTGTTTCTTATGATGGTAATAATGAACACAGAGAAGTATTTTAACTATCATGATAAAAATAACAATAAAAGAAGAGCAAATGATGAACAAGAGGTCAAATGAAGACAGAAGGGGGAGACAGAGGCAAGAGTAAGATGTTGGAAGAGAAATTAGAATTTTTATTTCGTCTTTGCTATGGATGAAAAACTTTATATATGTATAATTTAAACTTTATAAATTCCTTCACAGTAATTAATATTTTCCTTATTTTAAAGATAGAGAAACTGATTTCCATAGAATTTAAATATCCTCCTATTCAAAACACAGGATAATAAAAAATTTATTTTAATGGTAAAATTTTAACACACTGATTAATAAAAAGTATTTATTGTATCCCTATGATGGATAAATACAATGTTTTTATTCTGGGTCTAATACAACTAAGTATTAAAAAGACAGAGTTACTCCCTGAAGTGGGGCATCCTTTGGGATAAAGATAAAGATATCGATATCTGAGCGACCCGGAGAGGTGGCTCAGAGGTTAGGCGTCCAGCCTGTGGTGTCCGAGGTGGCGAGTTCGGTTCCCGTGAGTGCCCGATGACGTCACGATCGATGAATCGATCAGATCAATCAGAACACTGATAGATCCATCAATTAATCGGAAAAAAAAGTTTAAAAAGCCGGGCAGTGGTGGCGCACGCCTTTAATCCCAGCACTCGGGAGGCAGAGGCAGGCGGATCTCTGTGAGTTCGAGGCCAGCCTGGTCTCCCAAGCGAGTTCCAGGAAAGGCGCAAAGCTACACAGAGAAACCCTGTCTTGAAAAAAACAACAAAAAAACAAAACAAAAAAAAAAAAAAAGATATCTGGCTGATGGTCTCCATAAGCAAGGACAACTTTGCCCTTCAATTCAGAACACTATTCTAGGAAAATTGTGGTCCATTTCAACATTCATGAGTGTCTCTTCACTTCATCTCGATGTTTAATATCCTGTCATGAAGCAGTAGGAAAATAAAGTGTTAAAAGAGTTCAAAGGGCTAAAATTGTTAAATGGTGAGATGTGGGATCAGAGCCGGGAAAGCAGCAAGCCCAGAACTGGGCATGCCCTTGGGTTCTTGTTCAAGGTTGCCTGCAAAAATGTGCTGATTTTAATACTTAGAAGATATATATGTAAGACATAGGCTTTGTGGTACACCAGCAGCTTACAAGAACCAATTGTACCAATGTCTTCCCCAACTCCACAATCAATTAAACTACCCACGGTATGAGTACTTTCTCCAGAGTCAGCAAGTACTAAACATTATCCTACCCAACCACCACCCTGACTTGGTTGTTGAATAATTGTTAACAATTGTACTATGTATTTTGTACATTTCGTTGTACAAATACATTGTACAAAGTTTGTCCCTTTGGAAAGGGGACAAGAGGATGAAATGATGTTGAAGTAGACACAGCTTGGAGCATTACAGGCTTGAACCAAATTACAGATGCAGGCTACATGCTGCACCTCGGGTATTCAGCAAGTTCTTCTGCCTCCTCAAGTCTCAGTTCCTTTTAATGTAGAATTCACTGTGTGGTTAGGTTTTCCAGAATACTGAGTGCAAGTATGTAAAACACAAAGCAATATAGAGACATCCAATGTTAAATCAGCACTGTTCCTATGCCCATAAGCCACAAATAGAAAGAGAATAAATGCAATAACATTTATTCTTTATATGGAGTCTTGTTACTTCTTTTCTGTTGTAATCATTACGTTGAATTTATTGGTATTATCTAATTAACATCCTTTGCCTAATGTTCCTATCTTTATCATTATTATGTGTTCTAAATTCTTATTCTAACAAATGTTATACATTATAAAAGTCTACTACACACAAAAACCCTAAGTCAATTTACTTTAGGATATAAGGAAATAAGAACTTATTCAGAAGTTTCAGGGTAGCAGGATGTGTGTCAGTATGCTATACATTTAACATTAACTGTGCCTATAAGAACTGTCTGTAGCTCAAGAAAAAAAAAATTCCTTTGGACAGCTGCAGAATCTTCTTGCACCACCAGAGAGCAGTAAACAGCCATTATTCAAGATTTTGAAAGTTGCAGTTTCTTAGTACCATGTAACTGCATTTCTCCCCTGCATATAACATCCTGGCAAATACTGAGTAAGTCTTGCCTAGCCAAATGGTTACATGAAGGTACTGAAGGAAGAGAGTCTTTGGCTGGAGTAAGCCACCTTAGATTGTAGGCAAGTAGTCCCTTGAAGATTATAAGAGTTAGATGAAAGGGAAACAGTTTTCCAAGTGAGCACGTAAGTTATATACTCCCAGCACTGCTTTTTTTTTTCTTAAAAAAAAAAGGGTTAGCTGAGATGCACAGACTGACAAGGCTTGTCCAGTATCACCCAATGAATTGACAGCATAGCTAGAGTCAGAGTCGTAGACAGCAACTCATCTATTGACCAATAGGCAAGTATGTTTGGGGTATTCTGGTGTCATTCTCGCCCAGCACTACTGAAAGGGAGAATGTAACTCTTCAGAAAAGTCTCTCCTTCTGAAATTGGTGAAGACCTCTGAATATGGTGTTTCCATTTGCACTATGCCTAGGTGACCCTAGTCTTATTTCTTCTCACAGAAGATAGCCAGTTAAGTAGGTAGCATGGAAGGCAGTTTATCAGTGGAAAACATAAATCCATTTCTTCAGGCATATAACCCTGGGGACCACATGTAGGGCTTTGATCACTTTGGACACAGCACACAAAAGGCCTCGAGTAGAAGGTCTTTGCCTCCACTCATCCTCCTTTCCTTTTCTCAAGAAAGGCACAGTCTCACAGCACATCTTGGCAAGAAAACTGGATAATCGTAATGAAATCACAAGATTGATTGTGGTGGGACTGATGCCAGTGATCAAATTCTATTCTTCATTCTTTAGAAAAGCTCATTTCAGAAACTCAATTTTGTCTTTTTGGTTGTGAGTCTAACTTTTAATGGCTAAGCCATCCATCTCTCCAGCCTCAGAAATTCACTTTTGACTCACCCCCCCAAAGTCTCTTATAAAGGTGTTAGAACAAAGCAGGGTACCTCCAAAATGTCAAGGAACCTCTGGAAAGTCTGGAATCTGTTGAAGAGTGTCCTCTGCAAAGATAAATTCCTTTTGTGTTACAGACATGAAAATCAGTCAATAGGAATCTATGAAACTAAGGTCACAGCACTTGGGACTATGGGCTTGTAGTACAGAGGAGGACAGTCTAATTCTATGTGCAGAAAAATAATCTGCATTTATTATATCAATTCCCAGGGGAAAGAAGGGCATTCATGACACCTAGATGATGACATATAACATATTGTTATCAACTTGGCCATAATTCTTAGGTCTATCTGATCTAATAGGGTTGGGAAGTTAATTTGAAAAGCCTTTTCAAATTTAGAAGGGAGAAGGGAGACACAGTGGCAAGATGGGCCAGCATGAGCTGTGACAATGAGGATTAGCAGTTTCCAGAAAGATGATGTTGGCAGCTGAAAGCACCTGACGGCCCTTTTCTTGCTTTAATGTAGAGCTAGGGCTGAATTCATTTCCAGGTTCCCCTGAGATCTCTTTCACTAAAGTTGCATTTCTTTTGTTGTTTCTCAGTTCCTTTAGAAAAAAATGATATTTTTATATTTCATTTGAAAAATCAAACAATAATATACTAATGTAGTTTTATATATATATATAATATATATATATATAATGTCTTTATATAATTGTGCACATGTGAATCTGAGAGATTGATTAGGAAAACCAATCACTGTGGCTATACTTTTTCTCTGAGTTCAAAGTTGAGGTTAATAGTGGCTCAATCAGTAACATAGATTGGGTTTTTTGTGTGCAGAAAGAATAGCGATCCCAACTAGAGCTGTACCAGTTGTCAGAAGAGGCTTCTCGGAGGAGAGAGGTCTGAGAATGAGTTCAGGAAATCAAGCAAAATGGGGAAGACTGGCAGGTGAGCACATGTCCAAAGGATTAATACCTGAGGTCATAGCCACCTCCTTTGATTAACCTTAAATTGGGGACTGTGAACAGGGAGGTGATCAATCAAAGCTATAGAAGAGTAAAGAATCCCATTAATGTTGCCCTTTGTGTTCCTTTCACATGCTTATTTTCAGTCTTGTACATTAGAATTGGAAAACAAAATGGCCATAACATGGGTTGCCTTGCCGAATGGACAGAGATGAAGCTTGCAGTTTCCCTAGTTCATGAGCTACACATTAACACAAAGGATCCCTTGGTTTCTGAAGACTAAAACCTCAGAACATGTGGGCTAGTGGGTGACATGTCTGTTCCCAGCTGGCAATTTTCCAGGAGAAACTGTCGAAAAGTATATAGCCACCTGGGTGGGATGGTTCACTATTGTAATCCCAGCTACTCTGGAGGCTATGGCAGGAGGATATCAAATTTGAGGCTAGTGTGGGCTACATAGCAAGACCCTGTCTCCAAATAAAATTGAAAAAGTATTCAAAAGACTGTGGCTATAACTCAGTGTCAAGGCGCTTGGCTAGCATGCAAGAGGCCCTGAGTTCAATATTCAATACTGAAATAAATACATAAATAGGTACACGAAGAAATGCATAGAATTATTTCTTGGTCACTGTTGACACTGTCTCCATAACTGTCCATCATGTAGCCACAGCAGGGCTGTCATCCTTTGATCTGTGAGGAGTGTCACACCAGAAACTACAATTGATGAAAGCAATGTGAATTCTGTTGTCCCCACCCCCATTCACTATCATTACAGCATTGCTTCTTTAGTGCAGCTTAGCCTAGGTGTGACTTCAAATAATTCATTGCTATTGTGAGGGTAAGTGTCAATTTTGTAGTTACATATGATAGACATTATAAACTCTATCTCACCAAACTGTTTTAAGAGTCATAAAACTCAATCTTCTTAGAGATCTAAACTACCACTCACTTCAGAACCTATACCTCTCCCCTGATTTATTTCATGGGGCTTCACCCATGTCCCCTGCTCCTGATACCACTGTCAGGTCTCAATAACTTGAATTTTTCTAGTTAGCATCTATGCTCTCAAATTCAGCCCTTTATGCTTAATGCATTTTTGACTCATGCAGAAGACTTTGCATTTCATCCCATTCCCATTCCTGAAAAAGTCTTCCTCCCTCAGGTCTTGGTATAGACATCACCTCCTCACTACAGTCCATCCTGACTCACATCCAGTGGTTTTCTTTCTGTGTCTTTCCTGTGTTTTCTTAGAACATGGCTTCTTCTGTAACACCTGTCACAGTGCATTGAAAATGCCTGCTGTTTACTTTTGTTTCATACCAGAGAAATCGAGTCTAGTAAGTAATATGTGTGGCTGTATTACCCTCCATCATCTCTCCTGTTTGTAGGGTTTGAAAAATGATGCATTCTCAAGAAATGATCAGACATGTAAATAAATAATTTAATGAAGTACTGCATAAAGTATGGCAGAGTTTAAAGGGTGAGGTGGGGGAAATTTGCTCCAGTGAAATATATGACCATTCATTTTCATGGCAGGATAAGACACCCCAGTTCTGTTTCTCAATCATATTCCCACATTCTGCAATTGCCCAAAGGGTCAAATGAGGTCTGCCTGAGGAGGGAGCCCATTTTCTTCTGGAAAGTATTCACTGCTCCTGTTTTGCATTCTTCTGCCCTTGATGCCGTCAGCAAAGCCAGGAGCTTCTGGGATCTCTATTAGTCCCAGGCTGTGTGAACAGACTCTGGTACAGAGTTGCAGTAGGGCAGATCGTCTCTGGTGTGAACAGAGCTGCTCTGAATGTGTATGGAGAAAACAGGTGGCGTTTTCTCCGGTTGTGGGTGGGCAAGGCAGCCAGGTGTAAAGGAAAATGAATAAGAGCCAGGCATGTATTGTCCCTGAAAAGTGGTGGACATTGTAGAAAATCGAGCTTGAAATTTGGAGGTACATATTCCATACTAAATACTTTTATTTTACTATCTATATAACTTTGGGCTTGGAATCTATCTTTTCTAGTTGTTTTTTTTAATTAGGTTGATATAAATTTTTAACATTATTGTTTTATGAATCAAGTGAAGTGATCCACAATATTTATTTACAAGAATTGTGAGACTTTAGTACTTTGTCTATCTATCTATATCTACCTGTCTATTTATCTATCTATCTATCTATCTATCTATCTATCTATCTATCTGTCTACCTACCTACCTGTCTATCTGTATGTATGTATATATGTATGTATGTATGTATGTCTATATCTACCTACATATCTAACCTCTATGTAAAACATTTGAATGAATAGAAGATCCTCCATCCATTAAGCACAGTATGATTTCACAATTCTTAAAACTAACAGCATTAGGAACTCCAGTTTCAGTTTTACTTTATATACCTAATAAGCTGTGACTGGTGCTCTAAGGCAGTACCAAAAATGTACAAGATTAGAAGGCTGTGCACATTAGCAGGATTCAGCATCCATGATACATACAATAGTATCTATTGATAGAAAAGTCTGCCTGGTTACCTGAGTATGTGGACTAGTATCAGCTCATGCAATAACTGTGTCTATCAATGCCTCTCTGCTGCCAAGAAGTGATATTGGAGAAACTGGTTCTTAATCATCTCCAGTCTATCTCCAACCAAGCAAGACTGCCATCTTCCAGGGATAGCAGGTACTAATGAGACAGATGAGAATGATGTGACCTATTGCCATTTGGAAAGCCTGTGGCCCATGTCTCTAGCGAAGAGGCCAAGGTTCCCAAATCTTAATGAAAAAAAAATCATTTTCCCAGGATATAACATGGAGACTTTTCATGCATGGAGCCTCCTCTTAGACCAATGTTGTGGTGCTGTTGTGGACTAGCTAATCTACAGAGGCTTCAGTCCAGCAGCATATAGCTCATCACACTTATTTGTAGATAATAATGGGCACATATGATTATAGGAGCCATGTCAAGCTTTCTATACATCTTGCTAAAAACATATTAACATCAAATAAGAGAAATCACTTGGGTTTCACCTTTAGGTATAGAATGGACTGAAAGTCACTGATCTTATCTCATGTTATTAATGCACTGACTCAAATTAATACTTCATGCAAGATAGAAGAAATAATGATAATGGTGTCTGTACCTTTATAATATCTATCTGATTATGCTAATCTCCTGCATGGCAATATCATCCATTCCTTGTGTTAGAATAATCCACCTATTTACATCACCATGGTCATCCTAATACAAGAAAGAAGCTTATTCTCCTTGTGGCTTCCAATTACTCACCACAGGGATGCATGGATTGACTTATTTGTAATACTAAACTTCCCTGTACAGAAAAAAAAAATCTCCAGTGGTTATGAGAGAGGAAGGAGGAGGAAAAGGAAGAGAGGGACAAGGAGGAAAGAAGAGAAGTTGGGAAAGAACACGAGGAGGGAAGGAAAAAAGGAGGAAAAGGACTAGGAGGAGAGAAAAAAAGGAAAGGGAAAGATAATTTATGACTTAGAAATTATAAAAACCTGCCTTAACCAACATCTGCTTCCACTCCTGGGCAACACAAATTATATGTATCTCTTTGTTGGAATTATAAATGACTTATACATTCTGTGGTTTTTGTCTTGAATTAATATTTTCCTAAATAAAAAGAGGCAAATAGAAACCATAAAAATGGGCAAAATGAATACATCCAGCAAAAAGAAAGCAATGTTTCATTCCAACAAATGCTATGTTTTCTATGAAGCTATCACTGTTACGTAATGACAGTAATAAATAAAAGTAGGTAGGAGGGACCTGAAAGCACAGCACAGAGCCCAGGAAAGCAGACTCCAAGTGTGTGCTATGTGATTCCAGAAATTTCAAGTTCAGCAAGAGCCAAAATACTGGCAGCTGTAGAATCTGCGAGTGGAGAGAGTTGATCATTAGAGGAGGAAACTGGAGGGCTAAGAGGTCTTCTGGGAAAAGGACGCCTCATATCTTATCTGATACTGACTACAGGGTTATATGAAATTTATGGAAATTTTACAAGGCATGCACTACTATTTATGCACTCTTCTGTATTTACGATAGACTTCACTGGGCTGTTTTTAAAAATTCCTTATACAAACCGTGCTGGGAATCACTCATGTTTATGTCATTTGTTCAGCAAAGATCACTATGTGCTCTGGTGTGCTCCAGGGTAGTAGATTATAAATTCAATGTAATATAACTCATATTATTTTCAATTCCAAGTAAGTCCTTAGTGGTTTGAATATTAATGACTTTTACATTTACATTCTCCTGTGTTGTTGTTGTTGTTATTCTTGTTATTATTATTTGCAGTTCTCAGCAAAATAGTTCTGAATCACAAATGACTATGGTGTTAGAGGCATTTTTTTTTCTGGGCCTGGTCTATCATCCACATTCTGAAATATAAAAAGAAGCCAGTGCCGTTTTCCCTGAATGATAGTGTAGGCAAGGCCAATAATTTGTGGGAAGAGAGTACAGTCATTATTAAAGTGTTCCTTTGTTTATAAGAATCAAAAGAAATAGTACAAAGGTAAAAGTGTATGTGTAGCTAACACAGCAAGACATTGTTCTAACTACTAGTACTGGATTCTTTTTGGTGAACAGAGCATCACAGTTGTTGGCCTACCCTCCTGCTTCAGAGAAAAAATCTAAGTCACTTTAAGAATAGAGCCGGGGGTTGGGGAGGGCGGTTCAAGGTCTTCACAAGGGAACCCACAGAAACAAGTAACCTGGGCTCATAGGAACTCACAGACTCTGGACCGACAACTAGTAAGCCTGCATGGGGCAGACCTAAGGCTACTACATATGTGTGATAGATGTGTAGCTTGGCCTATTTTTTGGACTCCTAGCAGTGAGATCACGGCCTGTCCTTAATGCTTCATCCTGGTTGCCCTGCCCAGCCTTAACACAAAGGAAGGAGCTTAGTTCTACCTCATCTTGAAGTGCCATGCCTTCTTGATACCCCTGGGAGACCTGCTCCTCTCTGGATAGAAACAGAGAACGAGTGGATGGGGGGAGGGGCAGAGGGGAGACATGGGTTGGGAATGAGAGGACAGGAAGGAGGGAAACTTTGGTAGAGATGTAAAATAAATGAAAAAATGTTAATAATAAAAAAGAACGGAGGAAGAGAGAGTTATGCTTCTTTGGAGAAAGGGAAGATTCTACACTGAAGGAGATGTGGAGAAGAAAAGAATATCTGCGGCAGTGGGTAAGATTATGTTTTTAACATTATGTTTCACTTCAAGTTGTTTTAATTGTAAGGACAAGAACTCTAACTCTAAACCTAACGGAGTCAGTGTCTACCTTCTGTGAATGGGCCTGCAGGGAACCCAAAGAAGAGGGTACGTTTCTCATGGAGCTTAGCATCATCAGTGTTGTTGCAGAAACAGAGATCAGAAGAAGAAGTCTAAGAGACAGAGAATCCTCTAAGGAATGTAGCTGTTGAAGATCTGATTAGACTTTTGATATCTGTAGTCATGGAAATGTCTAAGTCATGGGATCAATTGAAATGAGGAAGAAGGTAAGAAACATAAAAATAAAAGTGAATCACATTGAAATAAAGCATTTTAATGCATTCTAGATAAATAATTATTTTACAGAGGCATAAGTAACATACCTGGAGCTCCAGGTATTAATGCATTCAACTTCATGTGTTTAGAAAATGAAATCATCACTCATGAAAACATCATCATGATCAATATCACAAAGTGATCCATTAACTTCAAAAGTTCCCTCTCAACATTTTTTATTTTGGTTTTTTTTTTTGTAATAAAAACATGAGATCAATCATCTTAGCAAATTATATGCAAAAACAAATGGTCCTCAAAACTATGCACAAGGGAAAACTATGTTTAATTTCACAAAATTGAATCATTTATCATATATGTGTGAATTGAAGACACACAGCTCATCTTGTTTTGGGCACCTAGATACAGTTTGGAACAAGTCAATGATTCTTTTATATGTGTAGGCTTATATTGTTAAGATCTTTAGGATTATGTAACAAAAAAAAAGGAAGACTTGGGGCTGTGGAGATAGCTTGGTAAGGAAAGTACTTCCTGAACAAACATGAAGACCTGAGTTTGGGAACCTCAGTATCCATATAAAAAGTCAGGCTTGGTGGCATGTTCATCTCTTCCATGCTGGGGAATTGAAGACAGGTGGACCCCTGGCATTCACTGGTCAGCAAGTTCACCCAATTGTTTAATTCCAGATTCATCAACAAAAAATAATACACTTGTCCTCTATGGGTACAGGCACATGCATACACACACACACACACACACACACACACACACACACACACAAGTGGGAGACTTCATATGGGAAAAATACCACAGCAACTAAGAAGATGATCAAGAATGTAGATTATATCAAGCTTCCTTCAAGATCAATGAGGGTTGGTTGAGAAAGAAGATTTCAGGATATTTGAAAAACACAACAGGCCATTCCCATTCAAATTCATCTTGAATGACTATAAAATGATTTTCCAATCTATAAAATTACAATGCTGGTTGGATGTTGGTAAAAAAGAACTGTGAAGATTTATAAACGATTCTCTTAAAATCCATCCAGTTTCTTTCTAAAAGCAAAACGTTGTTAAGGTAGGTGGAGAATAGTTTCTGCTGGATCCAGTGAGAAAGTGAAGGACTTTTAAATGGACTAAAGATGTTATTGCATAGACTGATCTTCCTGTACATCATCAAATTTTCATAAAAGTAGATGAGAGAAATGTAATGTTAACCTATGGGTTTAAAGAGATAAAAATAAAATAAGCAATTAAATGCAGCGAGTCACACACAAAAGACATGAAAATGGACGAGAGACTTGCAAAGGGAATTAATGAGAGGAAGAGGGAAATAGGAAAGGAAAAATGTGGAGAATACTGAACAAAGAACATTTTACTTATGTGTGCATAATGCATGTATGACATTGTCAAAGTACAGGTAAATACATAAATAAACAAACAGATAAAGATATTTTCTTCATTAAAATTTCACTAAATATAAATATAAACCTCACCAGTCATAACAAGAACATTCTGAGAGAAGTACATTTGCTAGCTATTAAAGTCAACTGTTTTGTTCAAATATTTATAGGAATTTACATTATACCCTCCTTTAATTGCACATTTTACTTTTAGGATACTGTCCTCAGACTGCCTTGCATACTCACAAATATCAGAACATTCATGACAGCATTTTGTTAATTTCAAAACCTGGAAAACTGAACATCTAATAGTGGAAAGAAAAATTGATTAATTTCAAAATTTCTTCTTATAAGAACATAAAACCCTTCACCAAATTAGAAAACTGAAGATAATATTAATTGATAAGTTTTAGAGTATTTGAACTGTTCATATTAATGCTTTATATTTTCCTGTCTATAAATTTTAGGGTTCCGTTAATATCCGATGGTTTCTAAAGCATATGACTATCTATATATTTGTACATTGTGTATAGTGTTTTATTTCAATAAGATACCCAAAAGGCTATGTATTCAGAGTAGTGAGCAGGAAGTAACAATTACATTTTTCATCTATTTTGGTATATGAATGGGTTTCTGGAAGGAACTTTGTGAATGGGCAATGCCTTTGTAATTTTTAGTTTACTTGGAAATAAAAGAAAGTATGATGTGCTTGTCCCCTGGTTCTCTTTCTCTTCTCTGTATTTAGTTCTAACACTCTAATACTTGTCATTTTCTTGGAGATCAGATAAAAGTTATGGATCCTAATGCCAATCAAGCTCTTGGCATATCAATTTCTCTGCCAAGCCACTGGAGATCACAAGGATCATCCACATCACCCCTTCATACAGTTACTTTTTTATGCACGTTTATTCTGTTGTCTTCTTTGTTACTGTTTATTACTTCTCTAGCCAGAAATCTCCCTCATATGGGAACTTCATGTAATTCTGTTGAATTCTCTGTATAAAATTCTGGTGATGAAAATGATGACGACTACGGTGTCTATGTTTGTGACATGGTTCTTCCGGATAAGAGCTGAAACTTGAAGTGTAGGGCAACACTCTGATGGTTCAAGCTTGGAAATGGCCTTGTTCAGAGGAAGGAAAGATTTGGTTTCCTCATTTGTGATCCTGATCTAAGTGCTAAAAACACCCGGAGATGGACTAGGGTCAATCTACTACAGGTTAGCTCAAAGTCACTCCACCCACCCTCTTTCCTTTGTTTTCCATTCTTTGTGAAGCAGATGTCATTTCCCTTCAACTAGAAACACACTTATAGCTAGAACTAAGTCTCCATTGTAGGTGGGCAGGTCGAAACTATTTCAGCCGCATTTCCTCATCTTGAGTTATGAGTGAATCCAAAAAGTTGAAAGTTATTCAGCATCTGTTGTTGTTGGCTCTATGTCAGATTTTTGCTTCTTTCTTATATGAAATAGAACTGGAAAAAAGAAGAATAGGAAATTATTGGAGCCTTTGACTTCCAAAGGGAAAAATAGCAGTTAAAAAGGTGGAGAGATTGGAATAATATTCTCTAAAATACATGAAATAATTGTTCACTATGATTTTTATATTTTTTCTTGCATCTGTGTACCACTTATAGTAAACTTGCCTTACATTTTTGATTAACAAAAATGATACACTTTAGAATGAACTAATACTAAATCTAGAAAGTAACACAATGACCAGAAAAATAGAACTCTCAAAAGCATGAGATTTATCAAGTCATGTTGCTTCCTATATATCCTCCTGACTAAAAGAGAAATAGGGCTCTAAAGAGCACAGGATACATTAAGCAAGACAAAGACATTAGAAGCATAAGCCAAGGAAAATAATCAAGTAATAGATATGAGTTGGAGAAATAAGGGGTAGGAAAGTGGACATGAGGAAGGAGTGCAGCCTGCATGCCTTGGTGTCTAACTACCCCACCACCTTCTATAGAGATTCCCTAAGAAAAAGAGGCTGGCTCCTGGCCCCAGCTGGCAGCTTCTCCCATCTTGTTCTCATGGCAGACAGATGTCAGCACTCTGAGAGGACCATTGGAAACCAAGCCAGTTCACAGTTTGTCTTGGATCTTCTCAAACCTTCCCACCCTTACCAGCTACTGAAAAGAAAGCGGAAAAAAAGGATACAGTTTCTCTAGTCCTAGTGAAAATCGTCTTAAAAAGAGAAAAAAAAGAACATATTACTGAAGAAGGCATGTTCCCATGACTCTTCACTGTCAGAGACTCCATTCATCCATTAATACATTCACTCCCTCACCAGGTATTTATCAAGTGTAACTGTGCCAGGCATTGCAGTGAATGCTGTGACATATTGACCTGAGCAAAGCCTTCTTCACCCTGCTCCAAGATCATTCCCCAAATGAGACATAGTTGCGAGAGCCTTAGGTCGCTTTCACCCTTCTTAAGATGTCTCCATCCCTGAAAGTAGGATATTAAATGCATGGCTGTGTGTCTAGGAATTGAGAAGAAAGAAAAGGAAATTCAATTTGTCACTATGAAGAGGGAACATGTCTAAACAAAAAAATGTTTTTATCTTGCTTTCAGCTGACCCTTCTCAAGCTACAAGGATACACATTTGAATTAGATGTCATTTTTCAAAATTATTGCATTAATGCCTTTGTGTGTTTTCCTTATATACTGGCAATCTCTTAGTCAAATGCTTTCTTTATTTACTATAAATAAATGCTTTATATTTTATACACAAAATACATCTAATGTGGGTAGATGGATAGTACAAACATAAACTGAATGTGTGTGCCTAATTCCACCCCAGACTCATATGCTGAAGTCTAATATCTAATGTGATCATTGGAGGTGGACTCTTAGAGGTAATTAGTAGTCCTCATGAATGAGATTTACTGTTACTATAACAGGGACCTTAATTTGGTCTAATTTCTTTTTTCTAATTTCTTCTAAGGACAGCTGTGTATAAACCAGGAAGCAGGCCCCCACCAGATATAATATCATGCAGTACCAGGACCCTGAGCTTCCCAACCTCCAGAAATGTAATAAATAAGTGTTGGGTGCTTAAAAAACAGTAACATATTTGGTATTCTGAAATAGCAGCTTGAATAGTCTAAGAAAAGTATATAGGTGGGTAGAAAGATAGATAAATGGATAGATAGGTGATAATATATAGGTGATATATAGATAGGTAGCTAGGTATGTACATACATACATAATAGGCAGATGAACAGTCACGAAAGCTGGAGATAAAAAATGATAATGATTTCTAGCATGACAATTAGGATGTTTGGCCATCCTATCGCCAGAGTAGGTCAGTTCCGGTTGTCTCTCGACCATTGCCAGTAGTCTATTGTGAGGGTATCTTTGTGGATTTCTGTGGACCTCTCTAGCATTTTGCTTCTACCTATTCTCATGTGCTCTTCATTTATCATGGTCTTTTATTCCTTGTTCTCCCTCTCTGTTCTTGATCCAGCTGGGATCTCCCGCTCCCCTAAGCTCTCTTTCCCTCAACCCTTCATTACTCCCACTCATGTCCATGTTGTTGATGTAGATCTCATCCATTTCTCTGTCACTGGGTGATCCCTGTGTCTTTCTTGGGGTCCTGTTTTCTAGGTAGCCTCCCTGGAGTTGTGAGTAGCAGTCTAGTAATCTTTGTTTTACATCTAGTATCCTCCTATGAGTGAGTACATACCATGTTTGTCTTTCTGAGTCTGGGTTACCTCACTCAGAATGATTTTTTCTAGATCCATCCATTTGCCTTCAAACCTCATGATATCATTGTTTTTCTCTGCTGAGTAGTATTCCATTGTGTCTATGTAACACATTTTATTTATCCATTCTTCAATTGAAGGGCATCTAGGTTGTTTTCAGGTTCTGACTATTACAAACAATGCTACTGAGGGAAATGGATGCAGAGATCCACGGCCAGGCCCCATGTGGAGCTCCAGGAGTCCAATTGATGAGAAAGAGGAGGGTTTGCATGAGCAAGAATTGTTGAGACCAAGGTTGGAAAAAGCACAGGCACAAATAGCCAAACCAATGGAAACACATGAACTATGAACCAATAGCTGAGGAGCCCCCAACTGGATCAGGCCCTCTGGATAAGTGAGACAGTTGATTAACTTGATCTGTTTGGGAGGCATCCAGGCAGTGGGACTGGGTCCTGTCCTCAGTGCATGAGTTGGCTGTTTGGAACCTGGGGCTTATACAGGGACACATGGCTTAGCCTGGGAGGAGGGGACTGAACCTGCCTGGACTGAATCTACCAGGTTTAACTCAATCCTCAGGGGAGTCTTTGCCCTGGAGGAAATGGGAATGGGGTTGGGCTGGGAGGAAGGCAGGGAGGGAGGGGCGCGGGAGGGGGAATCCGTGGCTGATATGTAAAATTAAATTTAATAAATAAATAAAAAATGATAATGATTGATAGATAAATAGAGGATATATATTGTAGCTGGAAGTTTTCCTGCATCCCACCTGGCCTGTAGCAGCTTATAAAATAATTGCTCAGAGGATTAATATTAATTTCAAAATATTTGATCTATGGCTCAGGCTTCTTGCTAGCTAGTTCTTTGATCTTAAATTAATCCATTTCTATTCATCTATGTTTTCCCATGTGGCTTCATGGCATTCCCTGTGTTCTATTACATCTTGCCCCCCCCCACCACCACAGCAATCAGCATTTCCTCTGACTCTGCCTTCTTCTCCTTGTCTCTGCTTGGATTCCCCACCTGGCTTTATTCTGCCTTGCCATAGGTCATAGAAGCTTCTTTATTAACCAATGATAGCAACGCATATTCACAACATACAGAAAGATCATCTCACAGCAATAGAGTGTAGACAAATTTCTAAATGGTCTTATTAAATAAAAAGCATGGAGCCAAATATAGCGGCGAAACCCTTAGACAGATCAGGGAAATAGGGAAAGCCACCAGCCAACCTTACATCACCAACTCTGCAGCTTCCAAATGTGAGCTACTTCCTGTCTTACCCATGCCTTTATTGCCTTGAGGTTCTGTTCTCTCATTGGCTCTTAGCCCAGCTAACTCACTTTGTCACTGCCCATCTATATAGACCTTCAGGTCTCTATGGTTGGTACTGGAATTGAAGGCATGTGTCACCATGTTTGGCTGTTTCCTAGTATGGCATTGAACACACAGATACCCCGCCTGATAAGTGATTAGATTAAGGGCATGTGCTGCCTGACTTTGTTTACTTAAAATGACTGGCCTTTTCCCCCTGATCTCCAGGCAAGTTTTATTAAAGCACAAATAAAGTATCACCACATTTCAGCACAAATAAAATATCACCACAATAGAGATAGATGATAGATAGATAGATAGATAGATAGATAGATAGATAGATAGACAGACAGACATGATAAAACAAAAAGCCAAGGAAACTTACTCCATTTGGCTTAAGACACAAAATCACAAAATATTTGGAGCTGTCTTTTTGCCCTTCTTTATGTATTTACCACTATTTCTCACCTAACCTCCATAGGTGACTAGTGTTTTTCTGAATTTTATGTTAATTGTTACCTCCTTTTTCTGATAGATTTTTCTAAGTACGTATCCCAGTCTCTTGTGGTATAAGCATAAGTAGGATCATAGTACATATTTCCTCATAAATTATACTTATATTCAATCTTATGTTTTGAGATGAATCTGATTTTCACGTTGTGTTATTCTGTATCTGTGGTATATCATGCTGGTATAATGACTACATAACACTTCCATTCTTCTGACAGTGAGGCTTTAAGGTACTTCCAGAGCTTTACCAAAAAAATCAGTGGTGGAAATATCTTTGTAGAACATTTCATGCTACATATCTATAAGCTTCTCTGGGGTGTATTCCCAGAACTATACCTGCTACGTTATAGCTTTTGAAATTTAGTAACTGATGGCTTTACTTTTCAATATTTTTGGACCATTATACATTCCACAAGAATTAGTGAGAGATGCAGTAGCCCTGCATCCTTTTCAGTATCAGGTACCACTGGACATTCATTGTCATCTGTCTTAGGGATATGAAACTTTACACTGTTATATTTGACATGTTCTATATTACTGGTATGAGAAGGAGCATTTTAAAGTGTTTATTGGTTATTTTATATTGCAATTCCATTAAGTGTCTGTCTGTAGTTTTTAAATTTTACTGTTTTTAGATTTTTTATTTTCTCCATTTGTTTATTTATTTATTTATTTGGAGCATGGGAATACCACAGTGCAGTGTGAAGATCAGAGAAGAAACCATGGAAGTTGATTCTCATCTTCCATAATGTGGGTTCTAGGGATCAAATTCAGTTCACTGGGTTAAGCAGCAAGCATCCTTACCCACTGAGGCATCTTGCCAGAATCAATTTTTGGTATATAATATTTGAACTTATTTATAGAGTTCAGTGTTATAAATTGATATGTTCATGCAATACATAATGGATAATCAAATCAGAGTAATAAGAATTTCTATCTGTTAAGTATTATCCCTATTAGGTTAGAAACATTCATTTTTTTTTTCTTCCTGTAGGTTTTTGTGACATCTACAACAAGTCAGTAAAGAATATAATTACCTTTTTCTCTCTTTGGTTTCCTCTAACTACACACGATCTTGCATGCTTCCAGTGCTTTTTCTGCATTTTTATACATCTATATGCATTGCATTTTCTATTCTGTGAACTAATACATTTTTGTTGTTATTGAGGTTTCTAAATGTCTTTTCCAAATATGTGACCCACATTTTCATTATATCTGTTGATGAACAAAGATTCCGCATTTAAGAATTATATATTTATGTTCATTTTTGTTATTGTTTATACTTTAGTATCTTTTTTATAACCTCAAGACTACATACATATTCCTCTTTTCTAAATATTTAGCTCCCATTTTATGTTTTCATACCACATAAAGAAATAATTTTTTTTATACTTCCATAGGTAGGCAATGGCCAAACCTCTGGTTTTGGGCTTTCCATCTCTTTCTCCATTGATATAGAATGTCTTTTTGTCACACACTGTACAAACGTCTGTCTCATCGCTTAACTTTCTATTTGATTTCATTAGTTTATCTGTCTCAACTTGCAGCAATCTAAAGTGCTTTAATGACTGTGGCTTTAAACAAGCTGTTATTATACACCTTGGCAAGCTCCCTTGAGTTGCTTTTCAAGCTAAGACAAGCTAAGAAAATTACTCTCTCTCTCTTCCCTTTAATACAAATTTCAGAATTAGATTGTCAATTGCACACACAAAAAAGAGTACCCTGCAGAGATGTTGATAGGTATTGCATTAAATCTATCAACCTGGGGAAATATCTTTAATAGGCTGAGTGTTTTTATGAATATGTCATGTCACTCTAGATTATTGAGATTTAAAAAAAAACTTACAATATGTGTTTCCCCCACTGTCTACATAAAAGATTTTGCCCAACATTTATCAGCATCGTTCATGATAAAATTCCATATATCTGCTATTAGAAAATATTTTAACTTAAACATCTACATTTTCTCATTCAGGAAATAATCATTATATGTTAATCTTATAATAAGCAACCTAGTTGTATACGTTCATATTAATTTTCTTTATTGTTCTACTATGTAGTTCATATCTTCAGAATATGTTAAGCATTTTATTTATTACCTATTAGTTTAATAATTAATTTAGACTTTTTAATTTTTATTTATTTTTTATTTTATTTTATTTTATTTTATTTTACAATACCATTCAGTTCTACATATCAGCCACGGATTCCCTTGTTCTCCCCCCTCCCGCCCCCCTCTGCTTCCTCCTAGCCCACCCCCCATTCCCACCTCCTCCAGGGCAAAGCCTCACCCAGGACTGAGATCAACCTGGTAGACTCAGTCCAGGCAGGGCCAGTTCCCTCCTCCCAGGCCAAGCCAAGCGACCCTGCATAAGACCCAGGTTTCAAACAGCCAACTCATGCAATGAGCACAGGTCAGGGTCCCACTGCCTGGATGCCTCCCAAACAGATCAAGCCAATCAACTGTCTCACCCATTCAGAGGGCCTGATCCAGTTGGGAACCCCTCAGCCTGGACATAAGTGGGGGAAATAAAGGGCGAGGGTCAAGGGAAAGAGAGCTTGGGGGAGCGGGAGACCCCAGCTGGATCAAGAACAGAGAGGGAGAACAAGGAATAGGAGACCATGATAAATGAAGACCACATGAGAATAGGAAGAAGCAAAGTCCTAGAGAGGCCCACAGAAATCCACAAGGATACCCCCACAGTGGACTGCTGGCAATGGTCGAGAGACAGCCCGAACTGACCCACTCTGGTGATGGGATGGCCAAACACCCTAATTGTCATGCTAGAAACCCCATCCAATGACTGAGGGATCTGGAAGCAGAGATCCACGGCTAGGCCTCAGGTGGAGCTCCAGGAGTCCAATTAGGGAGAAAGAGGAGGGTCTATATGAGCGAGAATTGTTGAGACCAGGGTTGGATAAAGCACAGGGACAAATAGCCAAATGAATGGAAACACATGAACTATGAACCAATAGCCTTTTTTATTTATTACCTATTAGTTAAATAATTAATTTAACCTTTTTGAGCTGGTAGGATTTGTAGCAACAATATTGAACTGTCTTACTTTTACATATAAAAATGAATACTTTACTCTTTTTTTTCATTTTTCAAAGAAACTTTTATTTTTTCTGGGTTTATTTATTTATTATTTTTATTAAGAAATTGTCTACTCACTCCACATACCATCTACAGTTGCTCTTAG
>CABHPP010127015.1:9610-20515 GCA_902168425.1 Peromyscus attwateri
TCCATCCATCCATCCATCCATCCACCCACTCATCCATCCATCCATCCATCCATCCATCCATCCATCCACCCACCCACCCATCCATCCATCCATCCATCCATCCATCCATCCACCCACTCATCCATCTACCCATCCATCCACCCATCCATCCATTCACTCACTCACTCATCCATCTATCCATCCACTCATCCATCCACTCACCCACCCATCCATATACCCATACACCCACTCACCCACTCATCCACCCACCCACCCATCTATCTACCCACTCATCCATCCACTCATCCATCCACTCATCCATCCACCCACCCATCCATCCATCCATCCATCCATCCATCCATCCTTCCAAACCTCCCCTTTCTCCTTACTCCTTCCTTGCTTTCCTTTGCTCATTCATGCATCCAACAGAGAGCTGGTATTGTAATAAATGCTGGAGATTTAATTAATTTTTTCAAAATTACATTGACTGATTGGTTGTGTGTACATGTAGGCATGTGCATGCACAGCACAGATGTGGCAGTCAGAGAATGAATTCTGGGTATTGTTTCTCTCATTCCATTTGAGCCATTTTGCTAACACCTAATTCTTATTGGAAAGCATCTTATGTAGCCCAAGCTGACCTCAAGCTTGCTCTGTAGCCAATGATGACCTTTAGCTCCTGCTCTTCCTGTCTCCACCTGAGTGCTAGGATTACAGGTGTTCCACACCACACCCAATGTAATGCTGGGGATTTAGTACAAGCAGACAGAAATGGTCCCTGCCCTTGCAGGAACATCTGGGCAACAGCTGGGCGTGGTGGTACACGCCTTTAATCCCAAGCACTTGGGAGGCAGAGGGAGGCGGGTCTCTGAGCTCGAGGCCAGCCTGGTCTACAGAGTGAGATCCAGGACAGCCAGGGTTACACAGGGAAACCCTATCCCCCAAAACAAAACAAACAAAAAATATTCTGGGGGGCTGAAGAGATGACTCAGTGCTTAAGAGCATTGGCTGCTTCTCTAGAGGACACAGGTTCGATTCCCAGTGCCACATGGCAGTGCACAGCTGTCTGTAACTCCAGTTCCAGGGGATATGCATATGCCTGCAGGCAAAATACCCATACACATAAAATAAAATAAATAAACCTCAAAATATTCTGGGTAACAATAACAGTGAATGGAGGATGTTGGTGGAGCCTGGTGAGGGACAGGCATGCTCTCTGTATTATTATGGTTTACTCAAAAAATGGACATCCATCTATCCATCCATCCATCCATCTGTAGAATAGCCCAGTCTGGTTTGACCGTAAATTATCCTATCTCTATTTCAGCCCTTCTTCCCAGTGCTGGGATTATAGTTGTTTATCACCACACCAGGTCATTTTATTCTATTTATTTATTCTATCTATCTATCTATCTATCTATCTATCTATCTATCTATCTATCTAGGATTACAGTTGTTTATCACCACACCAGGTCATTTTATTCTGTTTATTTATTTAGGAGCTGGGGATGGGACTCCAGTCCTGTGCATGCTAAACAAGCTCTCTGCCACAGGGCTACAGCCCCACTCCCCATTTTATCCAGGTGACTCTGTGACATTGAACACATTCACAATGCCATGTGGCTCTCTCCACTCTCCAGTTCCAGCACTTTCTTATCATCCCAGTGGGCAACTCTGTGCCCACTAATGCCCTGTTCCTCCTCCCCAAACCTAGTAACCACAGTCTCTGTCCCTACGGATTTGCCTGTCTGACTTGGTCATGTAAATGGGATGATTTAATATGTATTCTTTTATATGACTGGCTCCTTTCTCTTAGCACAGTTTGTGTTGGGGGCGTGTGTCATAACTGTACTCCACAGTATGACTTAATAGTGTTCCTTTGTATAGATACAGTGCTTCCTGTTTCATTTACTGATGGACATTTGTGGTAGTCCCCACACACACACCCAACCCCTCCTTTTTTTTTTTTCTTTCTGAGACAGGCTGCCCTGGACTCACTATGTAGACCAAGCTGTGGTTCCACTTTTGACACTCTTGCGAATAGAGCCGCTGTGAACTTCAAGGACAATTTTCTTTCTTTTCTTTTTCCTGTGTGTGTGTGTGTGTGTGTGTGTGTGTGTGTGTGTGTGTGCAGGTGCTCACATGTGAGTACCTGTATAGGGGCCAGAGAACAAACTCAGGGTGTCATTCCTCAGGTACTACCCACTTTTTAAAAATCTTAATATTTGGGGTGTGTGTGTGTGTGCAGGGGTGCATGCATGCACAGTGCACATGTGTAGGTCAGAGGGCAATTTGTTGAAATTTTCTCCATGTGGGTTCCAGGGATTGAGTTCAGTTCCTCAGGCTCATGAGCATCTTCACTCAATGAGCCATCCTGCTGCTCCCCGCTGCCACCCTGCCTCTTTTTCCCCAGACAGGGTCACCCACTGGCCTAAAGCTTACCAAGTCGGCTGGCTAGGCCATTGGCCAAGACAGGGATATGTTCATCTCCGCCTCCCTGGTGCTGGGATTACAAGCATACAGCACCACTTGAAGCTTTTTAATGTGAATCCTGGGGATAGGGCAAGCACTTTACCAACGGAGTTATCTCCCTGGCCCTTTTTGTATTTCGTTTGGTTTGAGTTTCTTTGCATAAAATCGGGCTTAGTGTTGCATATCTGCAATCTGAAATAGTGAGTTCAAGGCCAGCCTGGGCTACAGGAGACCTTGTCTCAAAAAGCCTACAGGGAGATTGAAGCGAAAGAAGAGACTTAAACTGGGTGTGGTAGCACACAGGACAGCCTGGGCTACAGAGCAAGACCTTGTTTCAAAAACATGGCAGGAGGGGTGTCTTTTAAGTGCCGGCTATGTAACTGGTACTAAGGGAGCCAATGTGGGTATTCAAATGAAAGAGGGTCGCCATCAAAGCTGGTGGGAAGGCTGGAGACTGGACTCTAGTGGTTAAGACCCCCAGTGGGGAGCCAGCTTCCCTTCCGCCTCTAGGCCTCAAGTCTGTGGCCTCCACCTGAGACCGGGCCACTCCCAGCTCCATGGCCATGGCTTTCCCGTGCCTTCTCCTCTAGGCTCATCACCATGACCAAACTGACTGCCCAAGTCCAAGGCTCTCTCAACACCACCACTCCAGGGATACAGATATGGAGGATCGAGGTAAGTCCTGTCTGGAGGGGAGCTCAGGGATTCAGGAGGGTGGAGGAAGCCTGGCATTGCCCTGTCTCCTCCAGCCATGTCCCGCACACCGTAGGGAGCTGCTGGTGCCACCTGCAGCCGGTTCCACCCCTGATTCCCCCTCCTCTTTTCTCCTTTTCTTCCTCATCTGCCTTTAGCCTTCTCCCACTTCCCTGTCCCTGTTAGCTCTGTCCTCTGCTCCGTTTCCTCTCCAGCTCCCACCATTTTTCCTCCCCCTGTCCCTTTTCCCCACCTTCCATTCCTGGGCCCTGATCTTTTTGATTTGGGGTATTTTGTGATGCTGGGGTTGGCACCGAGGGCCACACCTAGTAAGGACTCTATTGCTAAGCAACACCCAAGCCTTGCTGGATCCTGCATCCTCAACCTCCATCCCCCTACACATCTCCTGGTCAGCTTCCCTCCCTGGTGGTTCTGGCAGCTCCTGTGACCTCTTTCTTACCTGGGTCAGTTCACTCCTCCTTAGGTAACCTGATGGTGTCCTGTTCCTGGGAGGCCACGGTATTGATCCCAAACTTAGTAAAGCCACATGATTGGTACAACACACAACAGCCTAGTGTGGCTAAACCCGGGCAGTGTGTGGCTTCCGGCTCCTGGGTAGGCGGGACTACACGTTTGTCACCACGCCCACTGTGACCTCTTTCTCTCCTCAGGCTATGCAGATGGTGCCTGTTCCTTCCAGCACCTTTGGAAGCTTCTTCGATGGTGACTGCTATGTAGTCCTGGCTGTAAGTGGGTCAGGCCAGGAGGGGGCTGATCAGAGAGCAAAGCCTGCTGGGTATTAGGGAAGAAAGTAGGGGCTGGGGGCTGTGCTGAGAGGTGGTCTGGCTTCATCAGTGTTTACAAGAGTGCCCAGGTGCTCAACTGCGGGGCTCCAGAGGGCTCAGAGATGTGTGCAGAAGTCTCTTCTAGCTTTGGAGCCCCATGGACCCATTCAGCCTTGGGGGACCCTTCTGAGTCGGTCCACCTTTTATTGTTACTATATTGTGTGTGTGTGTGTGTGTGTGTGTGTGTGTGTGTGTGTGTGTGTATACGTGCCATGGAGAGGGTCTGGAGTTCAGAGGACAACTTGGGGGAGTCAGTTCTCTGCTTCTAAAATGTGGGTCCCAGGGATTGAGTTCAAGTCATCAGCCTCAGTGGCAGACATTCTTACCTGCTGAGCCATTTCAATGGCCCTGGGCCACCTCTCTAAAACCTACATACTCATACTTCATACTCCTTCTTGATACTTGCACACCCTGGCACCACCTACACTACTAAAGACACTTGTGCTTTTCTCATAGTGATTCGCTTCTAATTTTTAAAGTTTTTCAAAATTACACTTACTTAAGTTTCATTCATTCATTTTGTGAATCTGTGCACGCATGTGTGTATACGTATGGTTGCACATATACCAAGATGCACATGTTGTCGCAGGATAATTTGCAGGAGTTGTTAGGGTCCGCAGACCACCCCACGAAAGACCACCACTCACGTATGCAAAGGCAAGAGTGTTTATTTCTCGAGAGAATTCCTGCATGCAGGGAGGGGTCAGCCACACAACAAAATGGCGATGACCCCCAGAGAAGGTCACAGGGCTCCTTTTATAGACAACCAGGAGGGGATTAGGTCATCCTAAACATGATTGGCCAAGCGAGCAGCAGCCACACTCTGATGTTTTTGATTGGCTGGGGCTGTAAGTGCCTGGTCTACAATATCTCCTGCCTTATCAGAAACGGAAACTGAAACAGAAATTGAGACCTAAACAGAAATTGAAACTTAACTGAAACTCAGGCCTAGTAAGGCTGGGGCCAGGAGAAGCCCACCATGGTGCTACTGTGGCCCCTCAGAGACAGTCCCCTTTTCTGTCATGTGGGTCCCAGGAATCAAATTCAGGTTGCCAAGCTCGGTTCCAAGTGCTTTTTACCCTCACAGACAATGAGGGACAGTTGTAAGTTTACCCATATAGTCACCTTACTGGCCTCCAATAGTCCACACGAATCAGTCAATAACGTGAGTTATTTTCAAGATGAGAACAAGGTCCAGAGAAGGGGGAGTCACCTCGTGTTTTCTATCAGTGGCGTCAGTGACTGAGCTGGGCCACAATTCAGGGCTCTTGACAGCAGGCCAGAGGCCTCCTTGCACCAGACTCCCCTGTGGCCCAGGGTCCGAGTATGTGGGAGACCATGCAGAATGGGAGAAGGGACCATGGGAAGCCAGGTCTCACTGCACAGATGCTCCGCCTCTCTCAGATCCACAAGACCAGCAGCACCCTGACCTACGATATCCACTACTGGATCGGCCAGGATTCATCCCAGGATGAGCAGGGGGCAGCTGCCATCTACACAACACAGATGGATGATTACCTGAAGGGCCGGGCCGTCCAGCACCGTGAGGTCCAAGGCAATGAGAGCGAGACTTTCCGAGGCTACTTCAAGCAAGGCCTTGTGTAGGGAGGGGTGCAATGGGGCTGGGGAGGATCCCAAGACTCATCGGAGGTGGGGATGGGGACATGGGGCTTGGTCCGAAGAGACAGGGCCACGCAGAGACAGGACCTACAGTGTGAGAGACTCTGGACAGTGGGAGGTGACCTGGGCCAGGAAGAAAGCCTGAAGCTCCGGGGCTTGTGGGAAGCTCATATGGCTTTTGCTGATTTTTCTCCACCTTTCCACTCCTCACCCTTATTTCTGCTGTTGCTCTGACCTGGGCCTTTGTCCCTCTGAGTCTCCTTTGGCTTGACTTATCCCTTGGGTTCTTCTAAAATCCCGTGACTATGGCTGGTGAATTCTGTACCTCAGCTCCTGTCTAAGTGGATTGCTCAGTGCCTGTCATACCAAATGCTGCCCCTCAGGCTGTCCCACCGAGCTCCACCCCCCACGGTTGCTCCCTCTTCTCCAATCAGGTCTTTCACTAACAACCCACGCCTTCTACCTTTTTCTAGAAAAGTCTGACTCTCTGTCCGGGCTGGCTTTCCTCATGGAAACACCTGCTTTTCCAGAGCTGAGTTGCCTTTTCATTTTAGGAGACTGAAGCTCTCCAGGCGGCCCTGATCCCTACCTCCCCTTTTGGTCTTGCTCTTGTCTGCCTGTAACACAACCTGATGTTATTCTCTGGGCATTTGAGCGACATCTTTCCCTTCTTCCACCTCAGTGCCTTGTGGCGGGGGCCCTGGCCTTATTCACATTTTCTTCTCTCCAGATCACCATGATTAACTTTGCAGACCTCTCTGCAGGGTAGGGAGCTAGGGCAAGGGGCAGGACCTATGTTGCATGCTACAGGCCAACCAAGTGCTTGCAGGACCCCATGACAAGTGTAACTCTGATGTTTGCACCTTAAGTATTTCCTTTGCCTCAGCCTGTCCCAGCTGGGGCCTCAGAGGGCCCCAGGCAGCTCAGGACCTTGGCATACCTCCTGACCCAATGCCCTTGAGTCAGCTTTCCTTTCTTTCCCAGGATCCGGAAAGGGGGCGTGGCTTCCGGCATGAAGCATGTGGAAACCAATTCCAGCGATGTCCAGCGACTATTGCATGTCAAGGGCAAGAGGAACGTGGTGGCTGGAGAGGTGGGCAGGCCCAGCCAGGACTCTAGCTAGGAACTGAGCAGGGCTGAGTGAAGTTGCGGGTGGCTAGAGATGATGCTGATGAGGCTCTCAGTAGGCTCTAGACCTCCCTGTGCCCGCCCTCTAGGTGGAGATGTCCTGGAAGAGTTTCAACAGAGGGGATGTCTTCCTGCTGGACCTTGGGAAGCTTATCATCCAGTGGAATGGGCCAGAGAGTAACCGCATGGAGAGACTTCGGGTAACCCTGACAGGGCCCCTCATCTTTGTAATTCAGCATGCCCCACCTGCTTCAGCAGCCTCAGCATCACCAGCCCCACCCAGATCAAACCTCTGCTGCCCCCCCTACTACCCTCACCCCACAGGCTTCTCTCCGGCACTTCTAGGTATGTGTGAAAGTAGACCCGGGTCTTCATGTACATGAAGAGGCATGCTGCTGTGCATACTTATGACTAACCCTTAAGGTGGAATAGGTCCCTGTCGTGTAGCAGATCCCATGCTCAGCCTTGGGTATCCAGGGATGGATGAAGCGGGCAGAGCCTTGCCCTTGCTCTGCCCGGAAGCTGGTCATCCAGTCAAAAAGCCAGATAGGAAAGGGAGAACCAGAGGAATGATTACTGGAGGAGTGTGGCGCTAGGGATGCAGGGAGGCTTTGGGGAGCAGATGGAGGTGAGGCAAAGGCTCGGGGGGGGGGGGGCAGGAAGGTGGGCTGGTGGGGAGTCCTTCAGCTCAGTAGGAGCATAATGAGCAGGCAGCAGGTCTCACAGGCAGCATGTGTGGCCAGCAGGTCGAGAAAAAGGGTTAGGTCTTTTGCTAGGTACACCCAGCTAATGAAGCGTATGTGATTTCTGAGTAGGCAGAGGACCAGGTGGAATCTGCGTTTCACTTTGTATGGGCTGAGGACCCAAAGCCTTATGCTTGAGAACAGTAGGGACAGTGGAGGGCCAGTTGCTGCTATGGGGAAGACCTCAGGGAGAAACAGAGGGCACTTCTGGCTCTCTGAAGAGGGGCTGTCCTATGATGAGAGCCAAGAGCTAGGCTGGAGACAGAAGCACGGGTATGACAATCCACGAGGGCCAAGGGACTCCAGAGCGCCCACGAAGGGAGGGGCTTTGCGCTAAAAAACAATGAGCTACAGTGTGTGTGTACATGAAAGCTGGCACCCATGGGACTATGTGTGCATACTCACGCTCGTGTGAGCTTTAATGGAACTGAGCTGTGTGCGTGTGTGAATGCGTTTGTGTATAGGTATGTAAAATGTGAATTTGTGTGTGTAACGTGAGTGTGCATGCTTTGGGCAGACTGAGTATATTACTAACATTTTTGAGGGGCAGCTTTTGTACAAAACCATGAAGTGAAACTACAGTTTCCCAACAATGTCAAAACTAAGGTCCAGCAAGACCATCCAAAGCACCCCTATCCCCCCCACCTCCACCCCTTGCCCACCTATGAGGAAATCTCCTTTCCCATGGCTTCCTACTGTTTCCTCACACACCTGGAAAGCCTTGCCTCCGTCCCTTGTAGATCTGCAAGGTGGGGTGGGTGGGGTTTGCCCAGCCGAGTTCAGGGTGGTGAACCCTATGACCCTATCTGCTGCCAACCTTGGTGGGTCATCCGTGACCTTCCTTCCCGCAGGGCATGACCTTGGCTAAAGAGATCCGAGACCAGGAACGGGGCGGGCGCACCTACGTGGGTGTGGTGGATGGCGAGAATGAAGGAGACTCCCCACAGCTGATGGCGATTATGAACCATGTGCTGGGCCAGCGCAAGGAACTGAAGGCAGCAATCTCTGACTCTGTGGTGGAGCCAGCCGTTAAGGCTGCACTCAAGCTGTACCAGTGAGTGCTGGGCCATCCTGGGGTAGGGTGTTCTTCCGGCTATGGCACCTCCTATCCATGCCTTGTCTTGTCCTGCAGTGTGTCTGACTCGGAAGGCAAACTCGTGGTTCGGGAAGTTGCTACACGGCCACTCACACAGGACCTGCTCAGCCATGAGGTGAGAAGGGTCTGGAGGACCCCAAGCAAGGGGCACCTATAACGTACTGAAGCAGATAGAGGGGGGACATTGGCACACCCCGCCTCCCCCAACACCACAGGCTCATTTAGTCTTTTTTTCTCTCCTTACTCTAGGACTGTTACATCCTGGACCAGGGAGGCGTGAAGATCTTCGTGTGGAAGGGGAAAAATGCCAACCAGCAGGAGAGGAGCGGAGCCATGAACCAGGCCCTGGTGAGGAAAGGGTCTAGCACAGTGGTTCTCAAGCTTCCTAATACTGTGACCTTCTAATACAGCTCCTCATGTTGTGGTGACCCCCGAGCATGAAATTATTTAATCGCTACATCATAACTGTAGTTTTACTACTGTTATGAATCATAATATAAATATTTGATATGCAGGATATCTGATATGGGACTCCAAAGGGGTCTCGACCCACAGGTTGAGAATTTCTGGTGTAGCAGCAGCAGCAGAAGAAAAAGTCTCAGTATACCCCAAAGCACCAGGCAGAATCCAAGGAAGATTCTGATAGGCCAGGGCTGGGGGAGGGAGGGATCTAGTTGTTGGGGACTGAGGACCACAAGGCCACCAGCTTCCTGGTTCTCAGCATATGAGCGAGCTGACCACCAGCCAATCCTGGGCCTCCCCAGGGTATTGGGTGTCACTTTCCCCACGCAAGAGCTTGGCTTAGAGGAGGGAATGGCTAGTCTTCCTCCAAAATGGATTGAGTGGGCTTGGGGCCCGGGCGGAGTCAGGGTTTGTGTCTGCAGTCAGCGCTGGATTGGAGTGGGCACTTGAATTAGAACTGAGGAGGTGTAGTTAAGCTAGGGGTCAGATCTGTTGGGATCAGAGTTAGGTATGGGGTCAATATTAGATTCGGGGTTGAGGCTAGAGGGTTAGGTTGGAGACAGTATCAGGTTTGGCCTTGATTGGAGTAGGGTGGTAGGGTTAAGTGTGGGGTCAGCATTGGGGTCGGGGCTGGGCATGTTCAGGGTCGGAGCCAGGTGGATCTGCCTTTGGCTGGCATGGGGGTGTGGAGACTACGGACAGGAGGTGATAGCCTCCAGTGGCCCCCTTATTTTCCCAGAACTTCATCAAGGCCAAGCAGTACCCACCGAGCACACAGGTTGAAGTGCAGAATGACGGAGCGGAGTCAGCCATCTTCCAGCAGCTCTTCCAGAAGTGGACAGTGCCCAATCAGACCTCAGGCCTGGGCAAAACCTACACAGTGGGCTCCGTGGGTGAGAACCCATGCCTCCTCCCCTCCTTTCCTGATGCCCCTCTTCCACACACATTGTACCCGGACTCTTTGCTCCCTGGCGGGTACTGAGAGAGAGTCCAGGGGACGAAAAAAGCTCAAGAGTTATCATAAAAAGGGAGCTGAAACGACTTGTCTTCCAGGTGGGATGGGGTTGAGCCTCCCTGGGAACTAACTTCTCACCAGGCTATGTGCTGAGGGAAAAGCTTGTGCCAGACACTGGGGGAGAAGTTCACATGTCAGGACAGCACACAGCCTCCATCCCTGGGGCTTCCTGCCAAGCTGGGGGCAAGGCAGTGCTTGAAGTCTGAATGCTACAGGGAATCAGACTAAATGAGCTCTGCCCCTGACCCCCCCTGTTCTCAGTGGCTTCCCTGGAGCCACTGACTAGGTCAGTGCCTTAGGGGCATGGAACTGGCACTTAGCTCTATTGCTTTCCCACTGTGTGACCTTGGATAGACAGCTGAATCTGTCTGACTTCAGTTTTTTCGTCTATTGTGTGGGTCTACAAATACCACCCAGCACTCAGGGCTGTGGAGAGGATGTGGGGCACCTCAGCTAGTGACAGTTGGTGTCCTCATCTCTCCAGCCAAGGTGGAACAGGTGAAGTTTGATGCTACGTCCATGCATGTGCAGCCTCAAGTGGCTGCCCAGCAGAAGATGGTGGACGATGGAAGTGGGGAAGTGCAGGTGAGTGAGGGAAGGAGGACAGGATGGTGGGAAAGGGGGAGTGGAACCCAGCCTGGACCTCATGCAGGACTGACTCTGCTCCCAGGTGTGGCGCATCGAGAACTTAGAGCTGGTGCCTGTGGATTCCAAGTGGCTGGGCCATTTCTACGGTGGCGACTGCTACCTGCTGCTCTACACCTACCTCATAGGCGAGAAGGAACACTACTTGTTGTATATCTGGCAGGTGAGGCCCTACCCACCCCACCTGCAGCACAGCTGCTCAGTCTC
>CABHPP010127015.1:20525-58206 GCA_902168425.1 Peromyscus attwateri
CACAGCTGCTCAGTCTCCCCAGCCCACCTGCAGCACAGCTGCTCAGTTTCCTCAGCCCACCTGCAGCACAGCTGCTCAGTCTCCCCAGCCCACCTGCAACACAGCTGCTCAGTCTCAGCCCACCTGCTGCACAGTCTATTGGGGTTAGGTTTTGATTGTGTTCAGTGTGGGCTTGATGGGAAGGTTATGGGTCCAGCCAGGCCAGATTTGGGGATGGCTGGGGATGTAGCTCAGTTGGTGGAGTGCTTGGCTAACATACACAAAACCCTAGGTTCAGTCCTCAGCCTTACATCTAACCTGGTGTGGTGGCAAATGCCTTTAATCCCAGCACTCAGGAGGTGGGGAAAGGAGGATCAGGTGTTTATAGAACACGTTTCAGGTCAGGCTGGGATGCATAAAACCCAGTCTTAAAATAAATAAATAAATAAATAAATAAATAAATAAATAAATAAATAAATAAAAGGCCAGGCAGTGGTGGTGCATACCTTTAATCCCAGCACTTGGGAGGCAGAGGCAGAGGCAGAGGCAGAGGCAGGCATGTCTCTGTAAATTCGAGGCCAGCTTGATCTACAAAACAAGTTCCAGGACATCCAGGACCATTACACAGAGAAACCCTGTATTAAAAAGCAAAATAAGGCTGGGCGGCGGTGGCACATGCCTTTAATCCCAGCACTCAGGAGGCAGAAGCAGGCAGGCAGATGTCTGTGAGTTCAAGGCCAGCCTGGACTACAAAGTGAATTCCAGGACAGGCCAAAAGCTACACAAAGAAACCCTGTCTCAAAAAACAAACCAAAAAAAAAAAAAAAAAAAAAAAAAAAGGGAAAAAAAAAGAAAACCAAAAATGGGTGAGACCTAGTGCAGTGGCACATGCAGAGGTGCGTAGATCTCTGAATTCCATGCTAGACTGTTCTATGTAGCAAAGGCCAGGCCATCTAGAGACACACAGTAAGACTCTGTCTCCAAAGAAAGAAAAATTTAAAAAAAAGGGGGTGGCCAGAGAGATGGTTCAGTGGGTAAAAGTACTTGCTGACGAGTCTAATGTTGTGAGTTCCATACCTGGAACCCACACAGTGGGAGGAGAGAACGACTCCTGAAAGTCTGTGACTTCTAGGATTCCACCATGGCATGTGCATGTAGTCTAGTGTCTGTCTGTCTGTCTGTCTGTCTCCCTCTCTCTGGCCCATTGTTTAGCTCTAGCTTCCTGGAATTTGCTATATAGATCATGCTGGCCTTGAACTCACAGAGATCTGCCTGCCTTTGCCTCCTGAGTGCTGAGATTAAAGATGTGTGCCACCATACCCACTCCATGCCCATACATGTAAACACACACGTAATACTCTTTTTTTTTTTTTTTTGGTTTTTCGAGACAGGGTTTCTCTGTGTAGCTTTGCGCCTTTCCTGGAACTCGCTTGGGAGACCAGGCTGGCCTCGAACTCACAGAGATCCGCCTGCCTCTGCCTCCCGAGTGCTGGGATTAAAGGCGTGCGCCACCACCGCCCGGCCTCACACGTAATACTCTTAAACAATGTAATAAAATACTTGCAAGTGGCTAGGCAGTGGTGCCCATGCCCTTAATCCCAGCACTCTGGAGGCGGAGGCAGGCAGATGTCTGTGAGTTCGAGGCCAGCCTGGTCTACAGAGTGAGTTCCAGGACAGCCAGGACTGCTTCACAGAGAAACCCTTTCTCAAACAAACAAAACAAAAAAACCACTTAAAATGGGGTTGGAATATAGTGGAGGCAGAGGATAGGGTCAAACTCAGGACCCCAACCCTTCTCCTTGCTTATTCCCAGGGCAGCCAGGCCAGCCAGGATGAAATTGCAGCCTCGGCTTATCAAGCCGTCATCCTGGACCAGAAGTACAACGATGAACCAGTGCAGATCCGGGTCCCAATGGGCAAGGAGCCCCCTCACCTCATGTCTATCTTCAAGGGGCGCATGGTGGTTTATCAGGTGCTGCTGCTGAACTGAGAGCGGACATCCAGGAGATGGGGAAGGGGTGGTATGCTGGGCATGAGGCTGGGGCAGAGCTTGCTCCTCAGAGGAGAGGTGGCTTGTCATGTATAAACTTGGTGACAGAAGCCAACATGTTTGCTTTAGAGCTATAGAGCTGTGTGCAAATGTTATTTACCCTTCTCAATCTCAGCCTCATGAAAAAGGAGGGTTTTTTGGGGGGAGGGGACTATATTTGCTGTACCTGCCTAGATCATTTTGTCGGGCATCTTGTGCAGCTGTTTAAGCAATACTCTGTTTATGGTGAACCTTCTAAGCACATAGTCCTTTGCAACTCAGGAAATGAAGCGAGACAGGACAGGAGAACACTTGTTGGGAGGGGACAGTCGCGTGGCTCTGTCTAGGCGGTGAACTCCCAGCTCAAAGCACTGGGTAGTTAAATGCCAGGGATGGAATCTGACTTCAATGGGCGGCAGAAACGCAGGAAGCAGGAAGCTGGCAGAGAATTCATGGCGGGAAGGAGTTCAGAGGACCACTAGACATTTGGGGAGACTAGAGAGCTGTACGGAGGTAAAATGAGGTCTTACTGTGCAGGGGCACAGTAAGGCCTGGGGGCTCTGCCCTGAGGGCTTATGGAAGGATAGACAGACAGCACAAAGATAGTTTGTGTCTTCATTTTAAACTTCATGGGCCTTTAAAGGCCAGCCAAGGACCTGGGTTTGACACAAAGGCAGCGGAGAAGCCCCGAAACCTTTTGAGCAGCCCAGTATCCAGATCAAAGCTGTCTGGGGGGCTGGCTCCTCACCCTTCTCCCTCTCTGGGCGCTCTGTCACCTTTACACATGCTGTCTTCCTGCCTTCCCCTTGTGCCTGCAGGGAGGCACTTCCCGAGAGAACAACTTGGAGCCCGTGCCCTCCACAAGGCTGTTCCAGGTCCGGGGAACCAGTGCCAATAACACCAAGGCTTTTGAGGTTACAGCCCGGGCCACCTCCCTCAACTCCAATGATGTCTTCATACTCAAGACCCCATCCTGCTGCTACCTGTGGTGTGGGAAGGTGTGTGAGGGGCTGCAGGCCTCCCTTCTCATGTCCGCGTGACACCATGACATGAAGGGCGTCCTAGGGAAGCCCTCAGTCACAGAACAGATCAGGACAAAGGTGGGAGACTTCAGATGACTGGGTCTCACTCACAGGTCTACTGTGGTAGCCCAGGAGTCTCCCTTGCGTAGCTCTGGTCTTTCTATGCCTCTCTGATTCTCGGTCAGAATCGGCCTGTCTTGTTCCTTACCTATGAGGCACCCGTCTGCTAGTACTCAGATCTCTGCCTGCTCATCTCTTGTGCTGTCCATCTTACTCTGAGTGGGATGCATTCCCTCATCTCCTCTGCTATTCTTTAGACCGTTAAGGAGAGAGAACAGTAAGAACGGTCCCTCGTGGGTATGCTTGGCACCCAGATCCAGAAGGACCCTCTCAGACCCAGGAGCTCCAGCAGAATGGAGCAGGAGGGTGAGGAGGTGGGTGGCACCAAGGTTGGTCTTCCTCACAAGAACTAACCCCCCCCCCCCCGCCCTGCTTTCCCCAGGGATGTAGTGGGGACGAGCGGGAGATGGCCAAAATGGTTGCTGATACCATCTCGCGGACGGAGAAACAAGTAGTCGTGGAGGGACAGGAGCCAGCCAACTTCTGGATGGCCCTGGGCGGGAAGGCGCCCTACTCCAACACCAAGAGGTAACGGCCCAGCATCCCCTCCCACCCCCTATAACCAACCCCTAGCAGGCTCCTACAGGGTCTGTGTGCCAGGCTCCCCGGGGTGGATAAAGGACAGCATACCCTTGGAGCATCTGGGTGTGAGACACACCCAAGCTGCTCGCCATGCAATGCTTAGGGCTGGGCATGGGCGTTTCTCCAAAAAGGGGGTGTGCAAGAAGGCAGAGCTGTCTGCTTGGACTTGAGGACTTGAGCCCAGGCCCTCCCTGCCCCTCGAGACTGACACAGGCCCCAGAATGCTGTGGAACAACAGGACAAGCCTTCTTCTGAATGTTACTTTCTAAAGAATATCCATGTTCTACAACCCGTTCAAAGCAAAAGGCCTGTACTGTCGTCGCACTGGGGGAGAGACAGTGAGAGGATAGTAGGAAGAACTTCCGCCAGGACTATAGATGAGCTCCTGGAAGGCATGTCCGGAAAAGCAGTGGGGACTTGTCCCTTGAAAGATTGTTGAAACAAGAGGGGACCCTTTTGCCAGCCATAAGACAGGGCATTTTGTGAGAAGATGGCCTTTCCATGTAAGGGTCCTTCAACTCTTCAGTCCTTGTCTTTCTCAAGTCTCGATGCCCCATGCCTGCATCTGCTCATCACCCTACAGGCTGCAGGAGGAAACCCAAGTCATCAACCCTCGGCTCTTTGAATGCTCCAACCAGACCGGGCGCTTTATGGCCACAGAGATCTTCGACTTCAATCAGGATGACCTGGAGGAAGACGATGTGTTCCTGTTGGATGTCTGGGACCAGGTAGGATAAGAGTTCTGGAAACTACCTTTCCCCACCTGGGTTCCTAGCACCAAGAGGACTCAGTGGCTTTAGGGTAGGGAAACATCAAGGTCTGGGGGCCCCCATCCTCCCTCCTTCTGAAGAGGGAGAGAGAGAGGGACATGCCCTGATTGTCCCACGGCTTTTTTATTTCCCATGGAAGGAAGCAGGAATGTTGCCAGGCATCTCTGCTCTGGGGACGCAGAGTCACACATAGTCACAGACTACCTAAGGAACAGCAGCACATCTGGCCAACCTCATTTACAGCCCAGATGTAAAGTCAAAGCCTAAACAGGCCTTGCTGAAGGTCATTAGATGAGTAATGACAAGTCTTCCTGGGCATCAGAGATGAGGCAAGGCAGAGCCTGTGGGCATGAGGAATGCCCATGCCGCTCACCATGCAGGAAGGACTGAGGGAACTCGGGGCTCTCCACAGGTCTTCTTCTGGATAGGGAAACATGCCAATGAGGAAGAGAAGAAGGCAGCAGCCACCACTGTACAGGAATACCTCAAGACCCACCCCGGAAACAGAGACCCCGATACCCCTATCATCGTGGTGAAGCAGGGATATGAGCCCCCCACCTTCACAGGCTGGTTCCTGGCTTGGGATCCCTTCAAGTGGACTGTGAGTAGCCCAGCCAGTCTTCATGGCTCAGCATACCCTCCCTCCGGGTGGCTTCATGGCACATACTGGTCAGGCATGATGGTACAAGCCTGTGATCCCAATGTTTGGGAGGTAAAGGCTGGAGGATCAGAAGTTTAAGACCATCTTTGGCTATATGGCAAGTTGGGAGACAGCCTGAGCTAGTTGAGACCCTGTCTTAACAACAACCTACCAACAATCGAAGTACCTAAGGCTTGTAGGCACAGTGGACGAGGCATGCCTGTGTTTCCAGCACTTGAAAATGGAAGTAGGAGGATTTCAAGTTCAAAACCAGTCTGAATGACATGGCAAAAAAAAAATAAATAAATAAATAAAAAAATAAAACAACAGGCTGTGGGTGTGGCTTAGTGGCAGGGCACTTGCCTAGCATGCACACAGCCCTGGCTTTGGTATGCTACACTGGGTGGGGGATGTGGGGGGCGTGGGGAGTGTGTAGTTATAGTGTCCTGTTTTTGTGCTATGCAAAGCTGTGGGAGATTGACTAGAATTAAACAAAATTCAAGACCCAGTTCTTCACTGGGTGCAGTTGTGCCCAGGAGCTGCAGGTGGCCCCTAAGCGATATCACATGCAAAGGACAGGCCCTTCCTAAGAGCTTCCTCAAGGCTAACCTGGAGAGTCCGCCGTGCCAGCAGAGGACAGACAAGCTCCCCTGGCTCTAAATTCTAAGCGAAGTGGGTCACATATGTACTCTTACTGGGGGAGAGTGCATCAGGCCTCTGGGGGTACCTGCTCTGCCCCTCCCCCAAGGCTTGTGGCTCTGGGTGTTTTAAATTGCCAGAACAGATGAATTTAGGGGCAGAGAGCTTAATTTCCTCAAATCTGCTGCTTCCTGCCATCCCCCTCATACCCTACCCCCTACCCCCCCCCACACTTTTCTTTTTCTTTTCTCTTGATTCTTGTTGATAGGCTGTTTTATCTTCAGGATCGATTAAACAAGTCTCCGCCCACCCCATCTGTGTGTGGTGTGTGTGCCGGTACATAGAAGCACATGTGTATATGTGTATGCATGCATGTGGAGGCCTGAGGTTCCTATCAAGCGTCTTCCCTGATCCTTCTCTACCTTGTCTACTGAGGCAGGGTTTCCTTCCTGAACCCGGAGCTCATAGGTTCATCTGGTCTAGCTACCCCTGGGGCTTGGGGGTCCCCCGTCTCCACTTCCTGAGAAGCTAAGAGGCTGGGGTTACATACAGGCAAGCTGTTATACCTGCCCAGCTTTTTTATGTGAGAGCTGGGGATCTGAACCCCATGTCCTTACGCTTGGGAGGCAAGCACCTTTATCCACTCAGCCATCCCCCAGCCTAGGATTAAGCAAATTTTAAGGTAGCAGTGTGGATTCTGGGCCTCACAGTCACGCCGATCCCCCAACCCAACAGTCCAGGTGGGCCTTCCCTCACCTCAAGTTTGTGCTTCTCTCGACCTCATTCATTCATTCACTTAGCAAACACCATTCACTTAGGGAGCTCTGATGTGTCACCCTGGGTGCTAGGCTAGGTAGGTCTTGGGTATGGAGGAGGTTCCTAAAACTATCTCTCCCTTCCCCGTCCTCTGCTGGGGCTCCCCTTAAGTGCCCCAGAGCCCCTGAGTTCCCCAGAGCCCGTCCTGAGTAGGTAGGATGTCAGGAACGCCTGTGGCTATTTGCACAGGCCTCACAAGGGGTGGGGGGGGGGCGCACATATTCTTCTCCATTCTCTTTCCAGCTGGGCAAGGACAGATTAACCACCCTGGCCCGCCCTTTTCTGATGCTAGCCCCCTTCGGTCTTATTCTCTCCATCTAATCTCTCGTCATCGTTAGGGACCTCTGCCTTGTTCACTCACTCACTCTGAGCCGCCTCCTGCCCCTCTCTCTCTCATGACCCAGATCAGCCTTCTTCCCACCCCTAAAGAAGACAGCCATTTACTTCCTCTGCTGATCCGTTGTTGACTTTATTTGCAGAACGTCAAGTCCTATGATGACCTGAAGGCAGAGCTTGGGAACTCCGGGGACTGGGGCCAGATTGCTGATGTGAGTATGGGGGTGGCAGGGCTAGCTCTGAATGGCCTGGAGGTGGTCCTGCCCATGGGAGCGAAGAGTGTTAAGAGAGAAGACATTAGCGTCTTGCATCCCACCCCCACCTCCTCCCTCTTTTTGTGAAAGTCCTGACTGTGTAACACCCATGTCTCCCCATTTCCTACTGAAATGGCCTCCATTTTTTTTTTTAACCACCAGAAGACAGCATATTAAAATGCAGATTTTTTTCTTGGCATAGTGATGTATGACTATAGTTGCAGAAACTCAGGAGGCTGAGGCAGGAGGAAGGACCATGTAGAAATACCTGAGACTCAAACAAACATGCAATCACACCCAGAAACAAAATTAGCAAATTTCAAGGCTCCATTCCAAAGTATTTTGAGTTGGCTCTCAGGAGTATGCAAGGTTTTGCTTGTTCATGTGTGTGTGATGTGTGCACATGTGCATGTGCGTTCACTTGTGTGTGGAAGTCAGAGGCCGACGTGAATGTCTTCCCTGATTGCTCTCCACTTCACTTACAGAGGCAGGGTCTCTTGCAAACCCAAAGCTCTCCAGTTCTGGTCTGGTAGCTGGCTTACCTCTGGGATCCCTTGTCTTTGCTTCTGGAGTTTGCTGTTACAGGCAGACTGCTGCCACTCTGCCTGGCTTTTATGCGGGAGCCAGGGACCCAAACTCCAGTCCTTATGTTTGCATAGCAAAGTGCTCTAACCATTGAGCAGTCTCTTCAGCCCCAGACTCTGCATGCTTTAAATGAAAGGCCTAGGTGGTTTGGTGCACGTAAGCCATGGCCTGCCTGCCCCTGAGGGAAACGGTGACATCTGTAGGCACCATTACCCCTGGGAGCACTTCTCCAGGCAGAATGACTGTGACTTTCTCTGTCTTTCTGTCACTCATTAGAGGAGTGTTTAGCCTGGAGGCTTGGGATATGAGGCTGTGAGCTCAAAGCCTTCCTTTGAGAAGGTCACAGGCCCACAGGAGAAACAAGACAGGACTAGCTCCTGCACACAATCAGAACCTGAGAGTAACTTCTCACGTACATGAGGGGAATTAGCGAGGGCATTCCTGCCTCCTCCAGTCACAGGTTGAGAACACTATGGTGCTTAGTTAGCCCTTTGTGGTGGACGGCGCAGTGTTTAAAAAAGAGAAGCTAGGTCCAGGCTGAGTGCATTCATAGATGACAGTTTTACAACAGGTATGAGAGAGAGGGTCATAAATGTCCAGGGAAGAACAGATGTCACACTCCAGGGAAAGCCACGGAGAAGTTAGTCATTGATCAAATAGTCATCCTGTTCAACTAACTTAGGTCAGATGCAGGGCGCTGGGCTATTATTATACTAGCTTCTGGGTCCAACCCAGGGAGATGTGCTTGATGTGTTTTACTAAGCGTGAGTGTGTGTGTGTGTGTGTGCGCGCGCCTAACAGGGGAGGGGGAGAACCCAGAGAGGCCTCCTGAAGAAGGTACCCTAGAATGAAGAGCACAGCAGCGTAGGATGCAGCCACATGGCTGCTGAAGCGTGTTTTCCTTGTTTCCTAGGAGGTCATGAGCCCCAAGGTGGATGTATTCACTGCCAATACCAGCTTCAGCTCTGGGCCCCTGCCCATCTTCCCCCTGGAGCAGCTGGTGAACAAGCCTGTGGAGGAGCTCCCTGAGGGTGTGGACCCCAGCAGGAAGGAGGTGAGTGGGGCACACCCGGCAGGACGAGGACCGGTCCATTTCATTGGAAAACCTAATTGACTTCATACTGTGTCCTGCAGAGGACCTGGTGCACACACCTCCATGGAAGTCTTACACCCCCTGGAACAGGGCAGAGAAGCCCAATTATCGCTCATTGTGAGAATGGGTGGTGCCAGGTGCAGCCTAGGCGGGGTTGTGTGGCATCAGGAGGGAGATTATAAGTCAGAGTTCACCTTCTGAAAGGTGACAGGAACCCGAGTTACAGGAGCCAAGTGTGTTCTTCCTGGAGGAAGAGCAGTAACTGTGGGGGCAAAAGGCCCAGGGAGTAAACACAGGAGCTGTGGACAGACTCCGGTGAGAGAGGCAGGGGGCGCATGCCATCAGGGACCTATTGTGGCCGAAGCAGTGGAGGTCAGATATTCATCTTTTAAAGTTTAAATAAAAATTTTACTGCCGGGCGGCAGTGGCACACACCTTTAATCCCAGCACTCGGGAGGCAGAGCCAGGCAGATCTCTGCGAGTTCGAGGCCAGCCTGGTCTACAAAGTGAGTTCCAGGAAAGGCGCAAAGCTACATAGAGAAACCCTGTCTCAAAAAACCCATTAAATTTTTTTTTTTTTTTACTTGTTTGAGATAGGGTCTCGATATGCAGCCCTGGCTGAATTGGAACTTGCTATGTAGACCAAGCTGGCCTTGAACTTGTAGTGATTCCCTTCTGTCTCCGCCTACAGCACGCACTACTAAGTCTGCTTTTTTTTTTTGCTTTTGTTATTTTAATTAATTAAATAACTTATTTATTTGAGACAGGGTCTCTCTATGTCCTGGAACTCATTATGTAGACCAGGCTAGCCTTGAACTTAGAGGGATCTCCTGCCTCTACCTCGTGAGTGCTGGGATTAAAGGCGTGTGCCACCATGCCCGACTTCTGTTTTTGTTATTTCAAAGCATATTTTAATTATTTGTGTGAGCGTGTGTGTGCATGCACTTGTATGAGTGTGAATGGGTATGTGTGTGTGTGTGTGTGTGTGTGTGTGTGCGCGCGCGCGTATGAGTACAAATGTGGGTGCGGGTGCCTGTGGAGGCTGGAGGCATTGGATCCCCTGGAGTTAGAGTTTCAGGTGGTTGTGAGCTGCCCAGTGTGACTGCTGGGAATTGGACTTGGGTCCTCTGCAGAAGCAGTATGTGCTCTTAATACTGAGCCATCTCTCTAGCCCCCCCTCCCTCCTTTTTTTTTTTTTTTTTTTTTGAGATAGGGTCTCATGTAGCACAGGCTAGCTTCAAACTTGCTGTGTAGTGGAGGATGACTTTGAACTTCTGATTCTCTTACCTCCACTTCCCAAGTATTGGGATGAGAGGCTTTTGCCAACATGCCAGGACTCAGATTTCCGTTTTCAAAAGCTCCTCTGGCCGCACAGTGAAGAATGAATTAGCAGATGGCAAAGCACCACCGGGAGACCCACTCGGAGACTCACTGTTCAGGTGGAGAAGGGCCTGAAGTATCTGGTGGTTAGTGAAGTAGATGGCTTAGGATGTTTAGGAGGGCCGGGTGGTGGTGGCGCACACCTTTAATCCCAGCACTCGGGAGGCATAGCCAGGTGGAGCTCTGTGAGTTCGAGGCCAGCCTGCTCTATAGAGCGAGATCCAGGACAGGCTCCAAAACTACACAGAGAAACCCTGTCTCAAACCAAAAACCAAACAAAGAAAGAAAGAATGTTTAGGAGGGAAAGCTGGTGACATTCATACATTATATGCATACATACATCAGGACTAAGGAGGGAAAAGTGTGTCATTCCCAAGACAGAAAACCCTGGACCAGTAAAGCTTAAGAGTTTTTCTGTCATTTAGACCAGTGGTTCTCAACCTTCCTAATGCTGCAACCCTTTAATACAGTTCATCATGTTGTGGGGACCCCCAACCATAAAGTCATTTTGTTGGGCGGTGGTGGCGCACGCCTTTAATCCCAGCACCCGGGAAGCAGAGCCAGGCAGATCTCTGTGAGTTCGAGGCCAGCCTGGTCTACAGAGCGAGATCCAGTACAGGCACCAAAACTACACAGAGAAACCCTGTCTCGAAAAAAACCAAACAAAAAAATCATTTTGTTGTTACTTTACAACTGTAATTTTGCTGCTGTTACGAACTGTAATGTAAATACACAATACGAGACCCCAAGGGGTCACAACCCATAGGCTGCAGGGTGCTTTGGTAGGTAGGGAAGCAGGTCAGAGGACACCAGGGCTCCTCAGTACAACAGTCTACCTGGTAATGTCAACGTTAGGCCATTGGCTACTCGGGGTTATCAGGCTGCAAGAAGAACTTGTCAAAACTAGTCTGAGGGGCTGCAGAGACAGCTCAGTGGATAAAGCACTGGCTGCACAAGGGTGAGGCCCCGAGTTCAAATCCTCAGAATGCATGTAAAGCCGGGCACAGGTAGCACGTGCCTGTAATCTCATTGCCCCTACATCAGGACAGGAGGCACAGACAGGAGACTCCCTGGAAGCCCAAGGGCCAGCTGGTCTGGTGTACACAGCAGTGAACAATAAGAGACCCTGTCTCCAACAAGGTGGAAGGTTAGGACTGGCACCCGAGGTTGTCCTCTGTCACACACACCTTTGCAGGTGTGTGCTTGTGCTCACACACATACATGCACACACGTCATACACATAAAACCGTATTAGGAGCTGGGCATGGTGGCTTATACCTGTAATTCAAGTACCTGGGAGGCTGAGGCAGGAGGATCATCCTAAATTTGAAGCCAGCTTGGGCTGCATAATTGAAGTCCTTCCTGCCTTCTGCCTCAGGGGACTCCATCATGTGCTCCCTGGCTTCTCCACCCGTGAGGCTTTAGAAAGCAAGGAGACACCTATGTCCAATTATTGTAGATCTAGGACGCTCTCACTAGAGGTAGCATCTTAGTTGATCTCCGCCGTACAGAAAAGTTTGAAAACAGTGGTCAGGGTGGCACACACCTATAACCTCAGCGCTTGGGGAGCTGAGGCAGGAGAATCATTTCTAGTTTGAGCCTAGCTTGGGCTAATTAGTGAATTCAAGATCAGCTTGGGCTATAATGTGAGACTCAAATCTGTATCTACCATCCCATTCTACAGTCAAGAAAACTAATATCTAGGGCTGGGAAGATGGCCCATTCCGTTATTGCTTGCTGTGAAACCCAAGGACCTGAGTTCAATCCCCAGTACCCATATCAAATGCCATGCATGGGACTGGAGAAATGTCTTAGGACACAGAGGACCCAGGCTGAGTGACTCATGCTTGTAATCCTAGCTCTGGTGAGGTGGACGCAGGAGGGATCCCTGAAGTTTGCTGGTTAGCCAGACTAACCTAATTAGTGGGTTTCAGGCTAGTGAGAAACTGTCTCAAAAAACAAGGTGGATGGCTCTGGCCTCTATACACACATGCACCTGCGCGCACGCGCGCACGCGCACACACACACACACACACACACACACACACACACACACACACACGCGCCAAAAATATCCCCCTTCCAATTCCAGAAAACTAAGGCCCAGAGATGGGAAGTAACTTGCCTGAGGTTAATTAGCTAGTCACACAGTCAGAATTATGGTAAGGGCAGCAAGCAGGGGCGGGACCAGGTCTTAAGTGCTAGTACATGTACCATAAAAGCATTCCTAAGGGGGTGGGGAATGCTGTTGAACAGAGCTGACAGGCTGAACTGGAGGGCTAATGCTGAAGAGAAAGGACCAATATAGCCCATGGTTCTCAAAGTGGTCCAAGAAGACTCAAATCTATTTAAAATCAGTTGTCAGTAGCTGATTATTATTATTATTTTTTAATAGACCAGGCCTCATTATATAGCCTAGGCTGGCCTCAAACTCTGTCTGTTGTCTGCAGAGGTCAGAAGGTGGCATTGAATGCCCTGTAATGAGCTACCGATAGTTGTGAGCCACCATGTAGGTGCTGGGAAATGAATTTGCGTCCTCTGCAAGATCAGCAAGTGCGCTTAACCTCTGAGCCACCTCTCCAGCCCTTGATTTTTGTTTTGTTTTGTTTTTTGGGGGGCAGGGTTTCTCTGTGTGGCCCTGGCTGTCCTGAAACTTGCTCTGTAGACCAGGCTGGCCTCAAACTTAGAGATCCACCTGCCTCTGCCTCCCGAGTGCAAGGATTAAAGATGTTTACAACCACCACCAGGCTTGATTTTTTTTTTTTTTTAAATCATGGATATAATATGCATCCTGTGAGAAAGGGGAAGAGTAAGATTTCAGACCTTGCTGGGAGGTGGTGGTGCCCGCCTTTAATCCCAGCACTCGGGAGGCAGAGGCAGGCGGATCTCTGTGAGTTCGAGGCCAGCCTGGTCTACAGAGTGAGTTCCAGGACAGCTGAAACACAGAGAAACCCTGCCTTGATAAACCAAACCAAAAGATTCCAGACCTTTTTTGGCTCCCCCAAACTCTGAAGGTGCGCCATCAAGAGTGGGTCTCGATGAGGGCGGCAATCGGGTAATGCAAGCGTTGATGAATCAGCCTCAGGGAGGCAGATGTGGGCATGAGTGAGACTGGAAATCAGCTGGCAGGCCTGCAGAGCTCAAGCAGGACCCATAAAAGACACAAGTGCTTTGGGATGGGCAGTCCCTGGCATCTAGCTGGGGTCAAGAGTCCAGCAGTCTTGACACAGCTGAGAAGTCAGCCTTCCTGGGCCTGGGAGGGTACTGTGGAGCTATGTGCAGAGCTCAGTCTCAGCAGCTGCAGCTGTGACCAAAACAGGGAAAGGGATTCCAGTAACAGACTTGTCATCCAGCAGCTGTTCCTACCCACTGATACCCTTATTTACTCCATTCCAAAACAAGGTGCTCTAGCGCTCTACCTAGGGACTGGGAAGACTCCCAGGAGCTTTGTGGAGAAAATGCCCAGCCTGGGAGGCAAGTCTAATGACAGGGTAGGGAACAGGGGATGTCACACCCACCTGAGCTTGAAACCCATCTACAGTGTTTGCTAAGAAGCTGCTCAATGCAGCCACTCTGGGAGTCAGAGAAATGTTCCCTAGGGCAACTCCACTTCAGGAGAACAGCAAAGACTTAAACTAGGTCTTGCAATACTAAGCAAGTGCTAGATCACAGAGCTCTCCTGCCTATGCTTTCCAAGTTCTGGGTTATAGTGGTGTGCCACCACCTCATTTCCCACAGCCTTTTACATTTTAACTTGTTAATTTTTATTGTTTATTTTTAAAGATTTAATATTTATGTGTATGGGTGTTTTGCTTGAATGCACGTCTGTGTACCATGTGCATGTAGTACCCCTGGAGGCCAGAAGAGGGGGTCAGATCTGGAACTGGAGTTAAAGATGGTTGTGAGCTATCATGTGGGTGCTGAGAGCTGAACCTGGGTCCCCTGCAAAACCAAGTGCTCTTACCAATGAGCCATCTCTCCAGCATCCCCCCCCCCCTTTTTTTTAAAAAAAGAAAGCAGTTTTTTTTTTAAAAAAGATTTCTTTATTTATTATGTATACAGTGTTCTGCCTGCATGCATGCCAGAAGAGGGCACCATAGGTGGTTGTGAGCCATCATGTGGTTGCTGGGAATTGAACTCATGACCTCTGGAAGAACAAACGATGCTCTTAACCTCTGAGCCATCTTTCCAGCCCCCTCCAGTCCCCTTTTAAAAATTAATTAATTTATACACATAGTCTTACTATTCAACCATGGCTGGCCTGGAAATACCATGTTGATTTGGAATTCAGAGATCTGCCTGTCTCTGGAGTGCTGGGGTTAAAGGCTATAATGCCAGATCCCTAACTTTTTTTTTGTTGGGGGGAGGCAGGGTCTTACTATGCAGCCTTGCCTGCCTTGGAACACACTGTGTATAGATTTGGTGGGCCTCAAACTCACAGATCTGTCTGCCTCTGCCTCTTGAAGATTGAAATTAAAAGCATGCATCAAGCTAGTCGCCTTTAATCCTATGACTTGGGAGGCAGAGGCAGGCAGATTTCAGTTTGAGGCCAGCCTGGTCTACAGAGGGAGTTGCAGGGTGACACAGAGAAAACCTGTCTTGAAACACCAAAAAAAAAAAAAAAAAAAAAAAAAAGAAAAAGAAAAAGAAATAAAATAAAATTAATGTGTGTGTGTATGTGCACATGCCTGCAGAGGCCAGAATAGGGCACTGGATCCTCTGGGGCTAGAGTTGTAGGTAGTTGTGAACTGCTCAACAGGTGCTGGAAACTGAATTCAGTCTTCCAAAAGAGCAGCACATATAAGAGTGCTGAGTCACAGGGCTGGAGAGGTGGCTCAGAGGTTAAGAGCACTGGCTGCTCTTCCAGAGGACATGGGTTCAATTCCCAGCACCCACATGGCAGCTCACAACTGTAAGTCCAGTTCCAGGGGATCTGACACCCTCACACAGACATACATACAAGCAAAACACTAATGCACATAAAACAGAAATAAATAATTTTTTTTAAAAAAGTGCTGAGCCATCTTTTCAGACCCAGTCTGCCTTTAAAAAAAAAAAAGTTTTTCAAGAGATGGTCTTGTTAGGTTGCTCAGGTTAGCCTTGAACTCACTCTGTAACCCTTGAATCACCCTACCTCAGCTTTTCTGAGTAGCAGACTGCACCACCAGATCCAGCCCTGCCCTCCTGTCAACGCCTAGGGAAGCAGAGATGAGGACTGAGGGCCGCTACCTAGGACCACCACTTTAACTTGGCTCTTATTTGAGGGTGTCTGGTGGGTAGTTGGCTGTCTTAAACAGCACAGCCATCTTCCTATCTCTCAGCGCTGAGGGATAAAGGAAACTAACATGGCAGAAGCCTGGTTGACTACGGCCATTCATTCATGCCACACTTCTCCCTTTCCTGACTCATGACAGTGTTAGCTTCTGTTCCTCATTTGTTTGACCACATGTCACATCTGTATGAGTCATCGGAGCAAACTCAGGGGAAGACTGACCTTTGCCCTCTGGTTCTCTCCTAGGAGCACCTGTCCATTGAAGATTTCACTAAGGCTTTGGGGATGACTCCAGCTGCCTTCTCTGCCCTGCCTCGATGGAAGCAACAGAACCTCAAGAAAGAAAAAGGACTATTTTGAGCAGCATGGCCCTGGCCGTCCAGCAGCCCCTGCCTGTGAGGGCTCTGCTGCCACTGCTGGTTTTAGTCCTATGCCAGTTGAAAATGTTCAGTTGTATTGTTGAGGCACAGTGCGTCAGTCCCTTCTGTTTATAATAGTGATCTACTCATTCCTTCAGAAAGATGCAACTTCCCCGTGGAGTCCTGTTCTAGAGTTCTCTTGCCTTAGAAGAGCAGCCAATACTCCAGGAGCCATTAGCATCTGCATTGTTCTCCAGCCCGCTCTCATCTACAGCAGGGGGCTGGAGCACTTGGCAGTCTGACCTCGGTCCCACATGAAGGCCTTTCCTCACTGCCTTCTCAGGTGCTAAGTTAAGGGGACCCCTTCTTTGAAAGCTGGAGACCTAAAGAGACGCAGTATGAGAGGCAGGTGTTATTTCACCCCTCCTTCATGAGCTGACAAAGGAAAAAGGTAGCTAAAGGCCAACGCTGGGCTTACATGCTGTTACCCAGGAGTCTCTGCAAAGCTTCAGACTCCTCAGATGACATCAGGAACATGGGTTTGCTACAAGAAGTCTAATCAGAAGCCAATAAAGGTGATTTCCACTTAAAACAAGTGGTTTTTCAGTGCCCCAGGGATGCATCCCTTATAAAGGAGTAAGTCAGACTAGCGTAAGGTTAATAAAGGCTTTAATGTCTCTCATACACTCACCAAAAAACCCAAAAACAAAAAACCCAAAACAAAACTCTGTATAATTTAAAAAGGAAACAAAAACAAGGAAAAGCCCTAAAGGGTACAGAGGAACAGTTACTCTGCTAAAACACAGATAAAGTGCCGTTCCACACAAACATAATAATTAGAACCAGAAGTCACTCCTCATAAATAATGCGGCCAGCAAACCTGGGAACAGCTCCATCAGCCAAGTGTGGGAACCTTGCCTGCTCCTGCTTCCCTCCCCCAGGCACTGAGAGCCCCACCAAGAGGCCAGGGAAGCTGAGGAGGAAACACAAAGAGGAAGGAAGCTAGGGGAAAGGTGCACACCCCCATGGCGGCTCCCGCTCGCCCACTCTTCCAACAGACTGGTTCAGACAACTGCCCTTCGTTGTCCTTCCATCTGGCTTGATACACCTGAATCCTGACCCAGACCCTCCTCCACCTCTCTCTCAGGCCCAAGGGACTGTCTAACTTTTAAGTCCACTGTCACTAAAATGTTTCTCCATATGGGTACACCTACAATTAAAACCTCCAAACCTTAGAGAGCACACATAGAAAAGAAACAATGTACTAATCATGTATAAATGAAAGAGATTGCCTTAGATCTAGTAACCAAAGCAAAACACAAGAGTCTACTTTGGTGACAGAATAATCCTGTTACAAAACTCCTATGGCCCAGAAACTATAGTTTTCCAATAAAATATGTATTTTTTTAGATGGTAAGACAATATAGACAAAATTTTAAGCAATGCATTAAAAAGATGTTAGAGGGCAGAACCTGGTTTTGTCCCTATTTGCAAGGAGATAGTACTGTAACATAGGCAGAGGAATGGACACAAGTGTTTTACTGGGACACTTCTGTAACCTGCATGTCGTGCTGCTGAATTATCTAAAAGTGTCCCTATATACACAAGACTCACATGTACTGAGATCTAGTTAAGAGATCTGCACATGTACCTGTGTGGTCACAAGGACAGCAACTGGAGTATGAAAGAAAAATTCAGTTACTTTGCTGAGGTTTTCACTATTGGAGCTTTTTTTCCTAAGAGTTTTATACTTCATTAAGGAGAAAGATAGAAAAATATGTAGTTTATTATTTGCACCTAGAGTTAACCGACCTGTTAAGTACTACATCTTAAAATGTAAATACATCTACACCTGCTGTGTCTGATACTGAGCTGTTTAGCTTAAGCCTGACCATAGAAAGTAAGCAACCAATTTGAAATCAGAATATAAACACAACAATTCATTGATTTACTTCTTATTCCTGCTGGGCCATAACTTACGAGTGTGTATATACACATCTATCCCTACAAAACAAGAGTCCGGCCTCCCCATAGGCCTAAATGATAATCTTGGCTACTAAACAATATCCACACCCGCTTTTTAACTTTGCATAATACAGGGCCAAAACAAAACAAACAAAAAGTTTTAGTTTATTTTCTCCTCCAAAAAGTTTTGGCTAAGATCAAAAGATTGCATAGAGTACTAGTTGCTATGAGATTCTAGGTCAGTCATTTAAAGTAATGTAACCACACACTTGGCATTTTACACAGACGGTTATTATGCAGACTGAAGGGAACTGACACCTCTGTTCTAATCTGTCACTTCCTAGCCCAACATGTTAACTGCTCTATCCCCCAATTCTGGGATCAGTGTTAAATCAATAGTCTAGGAAAAACTGCCACTGGAGTCCGATGGAAAATTAAAGAAATGCAGGGAGAAGGGGGAGGCTGACAAGGCCACAGCAGGGACAGAATGTAACATTCAAGTCCTAAGTTGTAAGCAGTAACCTATCTTCAACTAACAAGTCCTGCCCAAGACATGAAGGCCAAGAATACTTCTAAGCCAACACGGACATAAATAAGCCATGAAAACAACTCAAATTTGGCTGCTCGGGAGGCAGCCTAGGCTCAGGGTATTATTTCTATTTTCCTCCAGGCTGCAATGCAGAGCTGCCATCAAACCTAATCATTTCAACAGCTTCAAGTTCTCCAGCGCAGAGATGGGAGAGAGCATGCTAACACATACAATCACCACCCCACTCGAGATAAGCAGTCACTTTCAAGCAAAACAAAACAAAAAGCAAAACGAGGCTCCTGGTAGAAGGAAAACAACATAAAGTTAGTTTTGAAAACAAGTATTTTTCTCTGCTGTAAACTACTGCACACCCTACCTGTGCACTCTGGAACATTCACTACAACGTGTGCAGTAGACAGGAGGAGTCAGAGTGTTTATCAGTAGTCAGACAAAAGCACTGAAGTCACCACACCTCAACTCTGACTCAGACCTTTACAAGAGGGGATTATGTAAGAATGCACCCAGGTTCCAAGAGTCTGGCTGGAGCTTTCTGAAAACAATCTTCCAGAAGGATATTGTATCTTCAGTGATGGGCTTTAACATCCCCTGAAAATCTGATCTCAGAATGCAGAGTAACCCTCCCATTAATAATAAAAGCTAGAAAAAACAGGGAAGAAAATGAATGCAGGCTTCATTTTGCTACAGTCTGTGCAATCCTAAGGACACTTGAGCTGATAAGCCCCTCAGGCTCCTCCTTTCCATGGTCTCCATAGCTGCTCACCCAGGCAGGCAGGTGGCGTTGGCTAAGTGACTTAGGCAGCACTTGCCACTGCAGTCTCACTTGGTCTCAACTCAGCACCTAAGAAGTAAGAGATGGACTGCGCACCTGTGAGAGTTCCTGGAATCACCTACAACTACCCCCTCCTAGTTCTCCTAATTTTCACCTTTGCAACAGTGTTTAGCTTTAGTGGTCCAGGTTGCACTGTAAAAAGCAGCATGCCTCTTGTCTTTCTCTGCCTGGGAGATAGAGACGAGAGTTCTTCCCTGCCATAAGCATCCCTGTCAAGGAGTCCCAGTTGAAGCAATACTGTCTTTGAACCTTTTTAACAGGTTTTAACCCACTGGGGGTTATGCCTGCTCCATGGGAAAATGATACAGAAGAAAATAGAAGCTTTTAGCTTTACCACCACAACAATATGGGAAGAGTCTGATGAACACACTGTGTGGAGGCATCTCTGGGAGAAAATGCCAAGTGCATAATAAACAGCAAGTGTGGGACTGTAACATTCCAAAGCACCAACAATCCATTGTTTTGGAAACTGTATGTAAACAGCATGAGAGTCATAACATTAAAAGAAAAATAAAACTCAAATCAGGCTACAGAAATGCCTCTTACAAGGAAAATAAACTATTATTAGTGTAACTGGCTTTCCAGTGAACTTTACTCATAAGAAACACATGAAAGGTTGGACTCGAGTGAAGCCACTCAAAAAGCAAAAGTTAAAAGCCAAATGCTCTGTGCATCTTCACACCCTCCTCAGATGAATGCTTGGACACTCAGAGTTCTCCTCCAGACAGCTGTGGCATTGTGAGCAGGCATACTACTTCTGGTGGCTCATCCTAGCTCTTTAAGGCTCCATTCATTCCATATATGTGTGTGGGTATGTACATATATATATTTACAACATGTATTTCTAAGACAAAAGGAAGCGTCACTCTTGTAGGAGAAAAAGGATAATCAGCTGTAGATGAGACCAAGGTTTCCATAGAACAGCATGGAGCGTTGCACATGACTGAATTTTGACTTTTGGTTTGGCCCTGAGCGGTGTGTTGCTCCTGCATCAAGTAGAATTCCAAATTCTCTTCAGGCAGAGGAAAGGTGAGGTGGGTGGCAGTGAGAGAGAATTGCCGTTCATGTTGCCAGCCCAGGAATTTGTTCCTCACGAGGCCTGACGGGGAGCTTTCCCGACTTCCATGCTAAGTGCCTGAGAGTTTTTTTCTGTCTCCAGCAACTCATCAAAGATCTCCCTTAAAGTAAACAAAAAATAAACAGAATTCAATGAGAAAAGGCAAAATATAGGCAAGGGGGGGGGAAAACCTAACAGGAAATAGATAAAACTTGCATAATCCTACTTGGCACCTAAATTTCATTAAATTAGCAGTTTAGGTTTGAGTATCATAAGCCTGGAAGCTGATTGCTGAGAATGAGGAAGTGCCAGCAGTTAGCTTTTATCAAAAAGCTGTGCAGTTTCCATTCACATCACCAGGCCTCACTGATGAGTGAAGACCAACTTATAGTAAGATAGGTTCTACCACAGAACAGACTCTTCTAAGTGTAATTCCCAGATCGTCCTATGAGATGATAATGTTGAGTTAACAGAGAAAATATTCTGGAATTATAATAAAGTGATGGAGGCATCTTGTTCCCAAGAAGAGTCTGGGGAACTTCAGCCAGCCCTCTGCCTGGTAGGTTGGTGGTTTCTTACTTGTGCATGTAGAAGAAGATGTAGCCGCTCCGATCTCGGTCACTCTGCACAGCAGCCTCTTGGATTTTAGAGACCTCCAGATCATTGTATGTGAACCATGCCTGTTTCTTAATGTCATACACATCACTAATGTAATGACCTGAAACAGACAAAAGCTGAAATTCAGTTTTCTACAATATATCACATTTTTCTCGGCTATTAGAAGCTTGAGAAACCCTCATTATTCTCCGCCTCAGCAATATTTCTTTCTAAAATTCATCTGAAAACTATGTACAGAGAACTTTATGTGTGGTACTCTGCAACAGAGCTACATTTCAACTCTTGGCCATTTGAGAGCTCTTCAGGGAGCTAAGCTAACCTTGAACTCGCCTATGTAGTTCCCAAAGCCTTGAGTTTTTCCTACCAGGCTGCTTCTGCCTCTGAGTGTTCGGTCAGTTACAGAAACGTACTGAACTTGTCACTTCATTTTTGCATGTATGGCATGCATGTGTCCTCCTCATCACTCCTCTTTATTTACCAGGGTGGGTGTCTTACCGAACCCAGAGCTTTTGATGATCTAGCTGGCTGCCTTTCCCTGGGGATCCCTGCGTCTGCCTCCTTTGAGGCTGGGATTCCAGACAGGCCACTGGATTTTTATGTGGGTGCTGGAATCCAAATTCTAGTCCTCATGCTTGGGAGGCAAGTACTTTATTCACTGAATCATTTCCCCAGGCTGAATTAACTTTTTAATAAATGTATTTGCTCAGAGGAATTTTCATCATTTATGAATAGAAAAACCAAAACAACCACACCAACTTGTATAATTCACAGTGTTTATTAAAGGGAGTATTTCTTTTAAATATTTATTTATTATGTATACAGTATTTTGCCTGCATGTATGGCTATGTGCCAGAAAAGATCACCAGATCTCATTATGGATGGTTGTGAGCCACCATGTGGTTGTTGGGAATTGAACCCAGGACCTCTGGAAGAGCAGCCAGCACTCTTAACCACTGAGCCATCTCTCCAGCCCCTAAAGGGAGTATTTTTAAAGTTTTTCTCATCATTTTATAGATGGATTCTCATGTAGCTCAGACTGGCCCTGAACTCCTGATCTTTCTACCTCCACTCCATGAATGCTGGGATCACACTTCCCAGTTTATGCAGTGGCGGGGATAAAACCCAGGGCTTTCTGCCTGCTAGTAGGCAGACACTTTATCAATTCCAATCTTAGCCTCTTCAATTTTTCTTAATATAGTCAACCTACGCCTAACAAAGATAGGTCAATAATAAAGGGGCAGAAGGTAACCACTTTGTTAACAAATGCTGGACTCACGGTGTCCGTTTACCTGAGGAAGAGGTGCTCCCAATGTGACTAACAACACTGATGAGCCGGTAGGAGTGAGGAAGATTTCCTGTCTGGAAACAGAAGTGGGCACAACTCTTCATTTGAATAAAAGTAAAAAAACGGAATTTAAATTTATTAAATTATTAATTAATAATAAATTTATTAATCAAAGGTGATATAATCTTCAATGCATAGTGTAGTAAGGGTCAGTAACAAACTTTAGTGGTTACACTGTTTATAAACCACAGTGTATGAATTCTATCTACAGAAATTATCCCAAGATAATAATTTAAAATAAAGGAATATATTTGGGACTGGAGAGATGGCAGTCAAGAGCACTTCTTATACTCACAGAGGACCCAAGTCCAGTTCTTAGCACTCACATAAGCACCACAACTGCCTATAAAACTCCAGTTCCAGGGGATCTGAGGCCCCTTCAAAGCACGCGCGCGCGCGCGCGCGCGCACACACACACACACACACACACACACACACAAATCTTCACAAACAGTAGACTTTATATGTATTAAATTACTCACTGTAACATTACAGTAATGACATTTAAACATATCCCATTAGTGGTAGATCAATTCTATATATGATTCAGCTTTATAGAAAAATTATATCCATTAGCAACTCACTAGTTTGTTTTTCAAATCCACATGAGTACACATAATAACTACCATCCTACACAAAGTTATGATAAGTTACATACTAAATAATAGAACAAAAAGGAAAGCTGCTGTGTTACTGTAATAATTATGGATAGATTTCTATATTTTAAATACTGTATTAATATTGTTAATAAAAATAAATGAAAAGTAATATTCATACACTGTACACTTCACAATAAAATCAAATCCAGCTATAAGTAAATGAAAAACCATTAACATGATCATAAATTTTGATGAAGTGCTGGGCGGTGGGGGCGCACGCCTTTAATCCCAGTACTTGGGAGGCAGAGCCAGGCTGATTTTTGTGAGTTCGAGGTCAGCCTGGTCTACAGAGCGAGATCCAGGAAAGGCGCAAAGCTACACAGAGAAACCCTGTCTCAAAAAACAAAACAAAACAAAAAAAAAAATTTTTTTTTTGATGAAGTAGTTTACTTCAGGAAGTTTACCTTAAGTAGGAAATTCAAAATGTGGAGAACGCTGTAATCACAACTGCTGAACACACTATTTTTAATAATAAAAACTGAAGTTGTATGGGTAAGCATGCCTGTAACCCCAGTACTCAGCAGAAGGGACTGAATTCTAGGCTAGCTTGACTACATAGCAAGACCCTGTCTCAAAGGACAAAATTCCACCACTTGGGAGGTACAGGTGTTAGGATCAGGTCATTCTGGGTTACACAGCTGGTTCTTGGTCAGTCTCAGCTAAAGGAGACTTCATTTAAAAAATGAAACAAAACAAAACAAACTTGTAAATCATCTTTTTTTCTTTGGACACAGGATATTACTCTGTAGTTTATGCTGGCCTTGAACTCTTCTTGGTGGATTTTCTTGTTTCAGCCTTCCAAGTGCTGAGATTATAGGCATAAGTCATTATGTCCAGCTAACAGCCTTTAACAAGCAAAATAAAAACTTTACTTCGCGGGGGTTGGGGATTTAGCTCAGTGGTAGAACGCTTGCCTAGCAAGCACAAGGCCCTGGGTTCGGTCCTTAGCTCCAGAAAAATGAAAAAAGAAAAAAGAAAAAACAAACAAACAAACAAAAAAAACCCAACTTTACTTCAGGGCTGGAGAGATGGCTCAGTGGTTAAGAGCACTGACTGCTCTTCCAGAGGTCCTGAGTTCAATTCCCAGCAACCACACGGTGGCTCATAACCACTTGTAATAAGATCTGGTGCCCTCATCTGGCCTGCAAGGACACATGCAGACAGAACACTATGTATAATAAATAAATCTTAAAAAACAAAAAACTTTACTTCGATCCCAGCACTTGGGAGGCAGAGCCAGGCGGATCTCTGTGAGTTCGAGGCCAGCCTGGGCTACCAAGTGAGTTCCAGGAAAGGCGCAAAGCTACACAGAGAAACCCTGTCTCAAAAACGCCCCCCCCCCCAAAAAAAAACTTTACTTAGGTTATAACATTTTTAAGTACATGTGAAGGTGGGGAATGACAAAATAATATATTAATAGTTGCTAATAATAGTTACATGCTAGAAGAATAGAATCCCAAGTAACACTTTTGGGGAAAAGAATTATTTAAGAAAAGAGAAGGATGCCAGGCATGGTGCCACACGCCTTTAATCCCAGCACTCAGAGGCAGAGGGGACCTCTGAGTTCGAGGCCAGCCTGGTCTACGGAGTGAGTTCCAGGACAGCCAGGGCTACAGAGAAACCCTGTTTCGAAAAGCCAAGAAAGGGAAAGAGAGAGAGAAGGGGGTGGGGTGGAGAAGATACCAATGTGCTCACTATTACAGAATCAACTGAACAGTTTTCACTAAATATAAAGATAGTAGTTACTTGGTAGAACTAAAGGTAATTGAATATATTTATGTCTCCATTATATGTATATACGCATTCTTATCTAACAAGAACATAAGATGGTCAGGATGTATTTGTTTTGTTTGAAAGAAATGAAGAGCAAAAGAGAAGAGAAAATGAAGGTGCTTTGACAGCAGCTGAGGGGTAGAACCGAAGCTGTACTACTGAAGGGAGAGTCTCTAAAGAGAAGGAGCAGAAGGAACACTGATGGGCTCACCAACCATACCTCAGCGTTTCTTTTCAGCTCCTCGGCTTCAGCTTCTGTGTACTCCATATCAAAAACATCCTCATTTCCAGAGTCCTCATCTGAGCCCAGGGAATCCAGAAAAGAGTTGTTAAACTCTGAAGAACAGAAAGATGGGGCTTGTAAAAGTTCTTAGAATAGACATGAGATGACTGGGAAGATAAAATAGCTCAAGACAGGGATAGACATGAGGACACCCACTGTAATCCTAACACCAGGGAGATGGAAGTATGAAGAGAGTGAGTCTGAAGGGCACTATGGACTATAAGACAAGAACGTGTCTCAAAAAACAAAAACAAAACAATCCAAAAACCCACCTTGAGGCAATCATGTCGTCATCCTAAGAAAACATAAAATATTTAACTAAGAGGTTCCAGTTCCCTCAGACCCCCTAGGAAGTAACTGCACACACAGGCACCTAGGAAAGAAGTGTCCTTTTTGTCTTCTGTTGTCCGTGTATGTTCAGTTGAGTGTGCATGTGTATGTAGGTAGAGGTTAATCTCTGGGGTTGGTCCTTAGAAGCCTTCTACCTTTTTTTTTTTTTTTTTTTAAATTAACTTTTATGTGTATGGGTGTTTTGTCTATATGTATTATCTGTGTACTACATGCATACCGAGTGCCCTCAGAGGCCAGAAGAGGGTGATGGATCTCCATGGTTGTAAAATGCCATGTGGGTGCTGGTAATTGAGCCTGGGTCCTCTGGAAGAACCACCAGTGTTTTTAACCACTGAGCCATCCCTCCAACCCCTCTAAATGGATTTTTAAGACTATGTCTCTCACACGCTCTGGTGACACTGAACGTCCCTGGAACTTTGACTACAAGCATGCTTTATCTAGCTTACCAGAAGATGCTGGGAAAGAGTCATCAACAGTTTCACCCAGCTGTCAACCCTGCGAGCTACAGCAATAACTGGCATGGCAAGATATGCCCATGGGTGCAATTGTGGCATGAACGTTACAGTGGTACCCAACTGCTTTTTAACTGGATTTAAGACCTGCTCTACAGGAGGAGACTCATACCAGGAACTACAAACCTGACCAAGAACTAAGGCTGGGAGGCATACAGACCAAGGGGTAAACCTACTTCTATATTGTGCTAAATGGACATAGTATCAACCTGTCCTCTAAATTTGTGTGCTCACTGATTAGAGCAGCTATCAATCCTCATCAAAGAAGTTTCTGTGTGTAGTAGACAGTGGTTAACATAGAAATTCACAACTAGTCACAATACAAAGAGTCTGTGGAGTGTTTAGTCACCAATAAGACATCTATACCATACTACCTGCTCCCAAGGCTCAGGGACCACCACAAAAGAAGGGATCAAAAGACCAAGAGTCAAGGGTCAGGACCATTGGGGTGTAACAGTATCTTTGGACATGTCAGGCTGCTCTACTTACGAATTCACAGCAGCTATGATTGCTTGCCCAAGATAAAGTCAATCAACATTATAGCATGGAGTGATGTGGTGGTTTAAATGAGAATGGCAACCACAGGCTCCTATGTTTAAATACTTGGTCCCTAGCTGGTGAAACTGTTTGGGAAGGATTAGGAGGTGTGGCCTTGTTGGAGAAAGTGTGTCACCAGGGGTAGGTTTTGAGGTGCCATTCCCAGTGTGTTGCTTGCTCTCTGCCTCATGTTTGCTCACCATCATGGATTCTAACACTCTGAAATGCTTAGCCAAATGAAATGATTTCTTCTATAAGTTGGTGATGGTATTTTATCACAACCACAGAAAAATAACTATGACAAGGGGAAGGGGCTCATGAGGCACTACTCCTAACAGGATTTATGAAAAGTTTATGGCTTCTTGGGGGAGGAAGAGTTAGTTTTCTTTAAGAGTATGGTCTCTGGTATGGTTGATCATATTCTAGTGGATGATCTCACACCCAACAATATACAGGTAGTAAAATTTGGACTTGATTGGTTATATAGAAAATCATGAAGTAGCGTGGAGGGCAGGCTGTAGGGACATGGTAGATCTGGGAAGAATAAGGGGGAAGGTTGGGACATAAATATGATTGAAATACATTGTATCAATGTATGAAATTCTCAGAGAATTATTAGAATATCTATTAAACAAACAAGCATGGACCACCACATCTTGCTTTGTAGGTGGGTGCTGGGGACTAACCTCAGGCCCTCATGCTTCTATTACAAGCAGACCTCGACTTGACTCTGAGAGACATTTACATGATAAAGGTTATCTCTGGGCTGCAGAGATGGCTCAGCTGTCAAGAGCACTTGCTGTACTTGCAGAGGACCTAGCTTCAGTTCCCAGCACCCATATGGCAATTCACAACAGTTTTTCTGACTTCCACATGCACACACACAGCACACATACATATATGCAGGGAAAACTTTCATACACACTTAAAAAAAAGTATCTAACCACAATCAATGAATGAACTGAAAAATAATAAATAATTATATAGGTAATCCAAGTTCACTTATCCCCCCCAAAAGAGGGTAAACTAGGCAGGCCTCTAATCCCAGCACTCAGGAGGCAGAGGCAGACAGATCTGTGAGTTCAAGGCCAACTTGGTCTACACAGCGAGTTTCAGGCCAGTCAGGGCTACATAATGAGACCCTATCTCAAAAAACAAAACAACAACAAAAAGAGGCCACAGAAAAGTCAGTAACTTTTTTAAAAAAATAAATCGATTCTTGAAATATAACATGAAAGTGGAAATTCAACTTTAGCTCTTAAATTTCACCTAAAACACAAATTCCGTATATCTTTTTTTACTTAACAATGTATTTCCTTTGGAACAAATCATCTTCATTAATGATTCTACATAAAGAATTTGTAAAAAAGTTCTTTGCTTATGACAAACTAAAAATCATAGCTGATGGACATTTAAAAGACAGGAATACAAAAGAAATGGAAAAGAAATTCCACTGTAACTACACAGTGCTAAACAATGATAGAATTTTAGACCTCTATTCTTTGAAAAGGTGAAAGAGTCTCTAGTTTAAGGGATATGAAACATGGATGAGGTTTAAATGCTGGTTTGCATACTGAATGATGAAAGGGGATCACACCTCCAGCTCTGTTACTATATTTGGCTCTAAGAACTCTTTAGAACAAAGGTAAGAGATTGGAAAATGCCTCAATAGTCATGAGAACTCAAAAGTTGCAGTAGTGGTTCACATCTGTAATTCCAGCACTTGGGTACTGATGCAAGTTGACTGCTGTGTGCTCAGGGCCAGCCTGGGTTAGAGTGAGATTCAAAGTCGGTTTAAATTTGAAATGTGCTTACAGGTTCCAATAATCACTTTAGCTCCCTTGTTTTAATTATGAACTAAGAGTAAGGATTAGTGGATATACAAACAAGTTTTTTTTTTCCCCCCCTTGAGACAGGGTTTCTCTGTGTAGCTTTGTGCCTTTCCTGGATCTCGCTCTGTAGACCAGGCTGGCCTCAAACTCACAAAGATCTGCCTGCCTCTGTCTCCGAAGTGCTGGGATTAAAGGCGTGTGCCACCACCGCCCAGCTAGGAACAAGCTTTTTAACAAGGACTATACAGACGAAACACATCAGACAGCAATCTAAAGCAGTCTACTCAGAGAGAGAAACCATTAAGCCAATGAATGGTATTTAAGGCCTCAAAGTTCAGACAGTACTTCAGTAAAACAAATGAAAATAAGGCACAAAAGAACAGTCATAAAACAAAACATCTCTTGACGTTAAATAGACGTGATAGAGAGAAAAACTCAGAAGTTCAGAGTTAGATATGGCTGGAGAAGCTTCTCAGACAGCACAGCAAATGGTGAGGGAATTAGAAGAGGTGAGGGAATCCCCAGGGCTAGCCCAACACCCAGGTAACAAAAGTTTCAGAGAGAAAAGAGAGCAAGGCATGGAGCTATATGCCTGTAATCCCAGCATTTGGAATGGGGGGGCAGGAGGGTTAGGAGTTTAAGGCCAGCTGTGCTATATGACACCTTGTCTCGACAAAGAAAACAGAAGGGGTAATTAACAAAATGTCTAAGAATTAAAGGACACCAATTTCTAGCTTAAGATGAAGTGTATAAAGCTGCGGGTGTAGCAGACCTACACAAAGACACACAGAAACAAGAAGGGAAGCTCCAAGCTTCAAGGGGCAAACGAGGATAAAGGCAGGCTTTCCACTTTAGAAACAGCACCCTGAAAATGACACATCTGTCACTCCATGGCATATAGTTGGGGGGGGGGATATTTTTATGACTGTAAACTAGGAATCCTATATTCAGTCAAAATATCAAGTAAATACTATGGTAGAATGAAAACTGTAAGGATGCCAAAATATTTAAATCATGCCCCTTTCTTAAGAAAACCACTAGGGGAATGTTCTCCATCAACACATAAATGGACCAGGCATGCTGGCACATACCTTTAATCCTAGCACTCAGGAGGCAGAGGTAAGTGGATGTCTGTGAGAAGGAGGCCAGTTTGGTCTACATATTGAGTGCTAGGCCAGCCACAGCTTTATAGTGAGACCCTATCTTAAAAAAAGCAAAACAAATCCGGGCGGTGGTGGCGCACGCCTTTAATCCCAGCACTCGGGAGGCAGAGCCAGGTGGATCTCTGTGAGTTCGAGGCCAGCCTGGGCTACAAAGTGAGTAAAGCTACACAGAGAAACCCTGTCTCGAAAAACCTAAAAAACCAAAAACCAAAAAAAAAAAGCAAAACAAAACAAAACTGCAAAAGTGAAACCAGGTGTTGTGGCACAGGATCTCATTCCTAACACTTGGGAGGCAGATGTAAGAGGACCAGTTCAAGATCACCCTTGCCTAGCTAGTGCAAGCCTACAAAAGATCTTGTCAAAAAGATAACACCCCCATCCCCCTCAAAGCAGGGATCTGTGAGATGACTCAGTGGGTAAAAGTATTTGCTGCAAAGCTCAATGGCGTGAGTTCAGTTCCCAGAACTCACATGGCAGGAGAGACTTGACTCCTATCTTGTAAGTTGTGTCCTGATCTCCACATGTGCACTACAGCAGTCCTTTCACTCTGCCTCCCCCAATTAAAAAAGGGGGGGAAAAAGCTGGGCAGTGGTGGCGCACGCCTTTAATCCCAGCACTCGGGAGGCAGAGCCAGTGGATCTCTGTGAGTTCGAGGCCAGCCTGGTCTACAGAGAGAGATCCAGGACAGGCACCAAAAATACACAGAGAAACCCTGTCTCGAAAAACCAGAAGGAAAAAAAAAAAAAAAAAAAAAAGCCAGGTTTGATGGTGTATGCCTTTAATCCCAATCTGGAGACAGAGGCAGGCAGATCTCTTATGAGTCTGAGATCATAGTGAGATCTAAGCAGCCAGGACTTCCATAGAGTGAGATTTTTGGGAGGAAGATGAGGGGAGAAATAGAATATGATGGCTGGGGAGATCTCCCAGCATCTGTACATGGTTAGAGGCAGGCAGTCCAGATTGTGGTAATGTAATTTGAGAGAGCCACTAGTCTCAGATTATCTATGGAGCTGATGATTAACCCATGATTTTGGATCTTCCTGGCTCCATCTCCCAAGGGCTGGGATTATAGGTGTGGACACCCATACCCAGCTTGTCCTGAAGGCAGAATGCCTGAGAAGCCTACTTTTTTTGTCTGTACCTTTGTCCTAACTACAGTTCTGGCAACATTTTTACTCTCTCCTCTGGACTCTGCTTTTCAGATCAGCCAGGATCACTCACTTCATACTACCCAAGTGTTCTATCTCCATCTGTTTCTGAGAACTGGAGAAAAACCAAAGGCATTTTAGAAACAGAACTGAAGAGCTAGTCAAGTCTCTGTGACTAAAGATCTCCACGGACGTCTAGTACCTGGTCCACATATTAATTAATTCTGCCAAACAGCATGACCATGTGTGAATTTCTAAAAATTTTTATATATATTTTTAGTGTATGTATCCTACTCTATCATTCCACACCTTGTTCCTGTGAGACAGGGTCTCTCTCACTGAACCTAGAGGCAGTCTGGCAGTAAGCACCAGTCACCTCTGGTTTTCATCTTTTCTCCCCACCCCGTGGTACTGAGATTACAAGCACTTGTGTGAGCAGGCCTGGCTTTTTCTTTCACATGGGTGCAGGGATCCAAACAAGTCTTCGCACCTGCACAGCGAGTTGTCTTACTCACTGAACTATCCTTGTCTGTCCCGCCATCCCCCGGGTGTGAATCTTATGCTACTGAGTCCTCATTCTTGGCTCTGTCAACTGACTTCCTGAGAGTGAACTGTTGGAAAATTGATTGGAGAACTGAAGTCATCAATATATTCTTGTAGAAAGCTTAGAAATGGCACCATAAATTTTTTATTAAATATAAATTTTGTCTTGCTATTATTTTTAGATTAAAACAAAGATTAAAAAACATTATTTTGGTACAGATACAGATAGTAAAATAACTTTAAAAATCTAAGTATATACTTTTTATATTTACTTGTTACATGTGTATGGGTCTTTTGCCTGCATGTATTTATGCGTACTATATGCATGCCTGGTGCCACAGAGGTCAGAAGGGGGCGCTGTTTTCTGTGGAACTGGAGTTATGGATGGTTGGAAGATATTATATGGGTGCTGGAAATCAAAGTTGGGACCTCTGGAAGAGCAACTGGCTCTCTTAATCACTGAGCTATCTTTCCAGCCCTAGTTATAAAAATATACATATATAATAATAAATATATATTATAAATATATTTAATATAATAGAAACACCATATATATTGTTATATACACATATTTTATTCAGATACCATATAATGCAATATATTATTATATACATTATAGGTAATTAATATATAGTATGTAACAATACATTATATGATTAACATACAATATAAAAAAAATCAAGCTAAAGGCAATATTACAACAGTGATTTTCTCTGAGAAAGAAACAGAGATACACTGGTAACTTCTAAGGTTCTTTCTCTGTATCTGGGAGGTGTTCAAATTTGTTATTATATTTTAAAAAACACAAAAACTTTAGGGCTGAGGATGTAGCTCAGTTGACAGTGTTTGCTTAGCACACATAGGGCCCTGCATGTGACCCCCATTATTGCATAAACCAGTTATAGTGTTGTATACTTGTAATCTCAGCACTAAGGAGGCAAGAAGATCAGGAGTTCATAGCCATCCTTGGCTACACAGAAAGTTCCAAAGATAGCTTAGGGTAAATGAGACCTTGTCTAAAAAATATGTTTAAAATGTCTTCCATGTATTAATACACTTTTCCATTAAAAAATGTAATTAATCTCCATACCTTGAAGACTTAACTCTGTAGCCCTTTTGAGGTCATCATCTTCTTTCTGTTCCCAAGCCTCCTAAAGAGATAAGAACAAAACTAAGTTATTTAAAGAGATACTCCTTAGACACAACTGATGAGAAAACAAGCCTCTCTGGGAGCATTTGCTCACCATGCTTTCTCTAGCTTTACAGATATTTGGACTCTGACCTATGAGGAAGGTGGAACAGAAGCAAAAGCAAGCTACTGGTCTACTGATTTTCTGCAAGCATTCACTTTAGGGCATCTTACTAACTTTTGGTTGTTTTTCAGTGCTAGAGATTGAACCCAGGACCATGCATAACACCAAGCAAAATGCTCTATCGGTGATCTACATTTCCAGTCCCATGAAACTTTCATTAGTATGATTTGGATTATCTTAGATCAGACAACCATGAAAATAGCACCTATAAGTCAAGTATCATAGATGATACAACAGGTCAAATCAACTAATATAAAGAAATAAAAATTGAGCCCAACTGTGGTGGCGCACGCCTTTAATCCCAGCACTTGGGAGGCAAAGGTAGGCAGACCTCTGTGAGTTGAGGCCAGCCTGGGCTGTTACACAGAGAAACTCTGCCTCAAAAAACTAACCAACCAAACAAACAAACAAAAATCAAAAAACAAACAAATAAAAATAAGTAAAAATTGGGGGTTCAGAGAGATGGCTCAGTGGTCAAGAACACTTTCTGCTCTTGCAGAGAACACAGCTTCAATTCCTAGCACCCACATGTTGGCTCACAACTACTTGTAACTTCCAGTCCCAGAGGAACTGATGCCTTCTGGCCTCTGTGGGCATCAGACAGTCACATGGTCCACATACACATATGCAGACAAATGTGCATACACATAAAATACAATAAATCTTTAAAGTAAAAACTGAGAACTAGGGATACAGCCTAGAGTAGGCAATGCTATGTTTGATCCCCAGTACAACAACCAACACTTGTGTACAGACTTGCCATATAATGAACTGGTAGATTTTAGATATTTCTGTGAAATCTGTAGTCAAATAGTTTATAACAGAAGCTATATCGTAAGAAAATAACCAAGCAAGTATATGCCTTAATGTATCTCACAAAATCATGGTGAGGACTTCTTGACAGCTTGCAGAATAAAGGTAACATGGCACAACCTTTAACATCCCATTTTACTTTAACATGCAACCAACTACAGCATATAACATGACTAATCATATTTTAATAATAATAAAAAAATCTACTAATTTAACTGTTCATTCAAACCCAAAGCAAGTCCAAACAGTTTTTTGGTTCTTTTTTTGCAATAACTATACATAAATAGCCAGGAGCAATGCCTGACACATGGTGATTGCTTAACACATGAGTTACTGTGACTCGCTGTCTGGGAAGCCCGGAGGAAGCAGCGACAGAAAGTGTCTTACTTGTTCTTGAAGGCTCTGAGCCAGTGCTTGCTGAAGCTCCTGCTCTTCTCTTTCACGTTCCATGTCAAACTGCTGGAGCCAGTCAACCTCTCCCTGAGAGCCTTCTGGAGTTTTGTTTTCTTTATTCTCGTCACAGTCTTTTGTTATCTCAGTAAAACTAGCAAGATCTAAAGAAGTAGAACATTATTTTGGAAAAAACCTGAATTTTTGTGAACTCTAGTGACACCTACTGTTGAGAGAGTAATTTACCCTACCCTCATCTAACATGTTAGGATTAGGGTCTAAGGTAGCTCAGGCAGTCCTAGAACTTGCTATGTAGCTGAGGATGACCTTGACTCTGACCTCCCACCTCCATGCGCTTGCTGGGATTACTGGTGTGCACCATCATGCTTGGTTTTATGGGGTGCTAGGGAACAAATCAAGGGCTTCGTGCACGGTAGGCATGCCTGCTACTAAGTAAGCTACACCCCCAGCCCTTACTCAAATTTTTTGGGGACCAACAACTTCATCTTACCACATCTGTATCAGGGTTTCTCAGCCTTAGAACCATTAATAATTTGACTGGGGTACAAATGAGGCCTCTGGGGAGTGGGAAATGGAGAGGAGTGTATGTTGTGAATTTTCGAAGGCTCCCCAGACTCTACCAGGGATAGGAGAGCTAGAACTGAGTCACCTGACAGGAAGGAAAGACCCCTCTCAATTATGGTGGCAGTGCTGATGCAGAAGTTGTTCAGTTCTCTCTACTCATTACCTTGTTTTTTTTTTTTTTTCCCCAGAGCTGAGGACCAAACCCAGGGTCTTGCAATTGCTAGGCAAGCGCTCTACCACTGAGCTAATCCCCAACCCCACTTCTCTTGACTTGTGACAACTGAAAATGAAAGACACTGTCAAATATTCCAGGGCAGGGGAGAATGACCTTGATTTAGAAGCACCAACCCACAGTAATAGTTCTGAAAACAAGGGATTAATACAAAAAAGTGATATTTATTAAGCAGGGACTAATAAGAATAGGGAATATATAAGGGTTACTTGCATTAAGAGGGATAAATACCAAATAAGAACTCCATCAGCTTTTTCTTTCTTGTTAAACTGAGGATGAACTAGTTATTATTTTACTTGCATATAAAATAATAATTCAAAATTGAAGAGGCTCTGACTCCACAAATCTAGAAAATAATTTTGTGATATCCTGCTATGACTTCCATTTCCAAACCTGAGGGCTTGGATTATTTAAAAGCTACATGTCATTATAGGTTTTGGAACAATGTTTTGTGTAACAGACACTTATCTTGATGAAACCTACCTGGCTCAGTAACTGTTTTGGGTTTCTCAGTCTCCATAGCATCTGGATTTTCAGGCATTTCTTGAATATCATCTTCTGCAAATCCAGTGTCAGGGCTGCTGCTTGGCTTGTCGTCGTCCTCATGGCTGTGCACGGGTGAAGCTTCTCTCCTACTTCTCTCTAACACAGCTGCCAGCACCTCTTCCTCACTCATTCTGTCAAATCCTGAGTGCTCCAATTCGGATTTCCCAGGCTCTAATCTGCACAATTTCGAATCCTGAAGAAGAGAATTACTTTTACAAGAAGCCAAGTGTCTATCAATATAGCTAATGTCTACCAATAAGGATGTCAATTAATATAGCTAATGTTGAGCACTGTATCTAATATATCCCAGAGTTTAAAGTGGGGATGTGGAGGCTGGAAGATGGCTCAGCAGTCAGTACATATTATTCTTGCAAGGATCAAATTCAGTTCTCAGTTCCTAAGTCTGACTCTCTTCTGGTTTTCCAGAACACCCCCTGCCCCCTACATAATTAAAAAATATGAATGTGGAATTAAATTTGTGTGCTACCATATCTGATTTATATGATACTGATGTTCACACCCACAGATTTATGTATGCTAGGCAAGCATTTTACCAACTGAGCTACAATTTTAAGCTTAACAGTTTTTCTTGATTATGACAGGTACAAAGTATACCCTTTATAGAAATCTGGAAGATAAACACTGCTAAAATAAAGCTATTTAGACCAGTAAGTGAACTGGGCATGGTGGTGAAGGTTTGTAATCCCAGCACTTAGAGGAGGCAGAGGCAAGAAAAGGGCTGTAAATTCCAGGTCAGTCTGGGCTATAAACGTAAGATCCTGTCTCAAAAAAACAAAAAACAAAGATTTTTTTTTTTTTTTTTAGGTTTTTCGAGACAGGGTTTCTCTGTGTAGCTTTGCACCTTTCCTGGATCTCGCTCTGTAGACCAGGCTGGCCTCGAACTCACAGAGATCCTCCTGGCTCTGCCTCCCGAGTGCTGGGATTAAAGGCGTGCACCACCACCGCCCGGCTCAAGATTAGTCAGAGATAATAAGTATTAAGTATTTTTGGTCCAGATATACATGGATTATACTGTAAACATTCTCTTCATTACCCTGAATATTCGATTTTAAATGCTGGCTGGTCTTTTTTTTTTTTTTTTAAATTGAGGCAGAGTCTGATTATATAGCCCTGACTTGCCTTGGACTTACTATAGTGGACCTTCCTGGTCCTGGAACTAGTTACTATGTGTACCAGATTCACAGACATCCACCTGCTTCTGCCTCCTGAGTACTGAGATTAAAGGCATACATCATCTAGCAATGTTGTCCAGTCATATATGAGAAAAATAAAAGCTACACAAGATTATGGAAATTGAAAAATATATTTTCTGAGGTTTTTTTTTTGTTGTTGTTGCTGTTGTTTCTTCGAGACAGGGTTTCTCTGTTTAACAGTCCTGGCTGTCCTGGAACTTGCTTTGTAGACCAGGCTAGCCTCAAGCTTACTGAGATCCTGCCTCTGCCTCCCAAGTGCTGGGATTAAAGGCGTGGGCCATAACCATCCAGCCTGAGTAACTTATTCTAGGAGAATTCCTGGTTTTCTTTTCACATTTAAGGGAAGCAACCACAAACTTCCTTCAGCTTTACTGTAAGAGACTAACTACTATAGTTCTATAGAATGATGCAAACATCTGAAAAAGCTTCCTTTTTTGAAGTACTAATTATCGAGAACTGTAATAGATGATGTAGCTGTGTCGTCATGATTGTGGTTTAACAAATGAGATTACCTAGTTGATCTGTTGATATAAAATACGTACTATGATTTTCTCCTATAAACGACAGTTATCAAAATAAGCAAACAGATGAAACTTAGAATGTGGAAGTAGTTCTGAGAGTTTCTGGTGTCACTCTACCCTTGCATGAGGAACTGGGGATTGAACTCAGAACCTCACATATGTTAGCCAAGTACTTCACCACTAGGCCAGATCCCCAGTAACATTCATTTCTTTAAAACAGACTACTTTTTTTTTGTCTTGCTATACAGACCAGGGCTGGCTTTGAACATAGAATTCTGCCTCGGCCTCCTCTGTGATGGGAAAATAAGCATGTACCATTCTGCTCAGACAAGACTGTTGGGTTTTTTTGTTTATCTAGGAAAAGCACTCTCTAAAACTAGTGTCTCAAACAGAGGCATTAAATTTGAGATCTATCTTGTGAATGTCTTTAATTTGCTGAGGTACTTGTTTGGATAGCTAAACTAAACAGAATATTGTCAGATATTCTGATGAACCATTACTTACTTTTTCCACATCTTCCTGCTGCTGTTCACTGCCTGACATATCACAGAGCCTCTGGCTGAGAGCCACAGAGCGTTTTAGTTCATCCTCACTGTCAGAATCAAGGCATGAAGTAAAGGAGCTTTTGGATTTGAAGGTGAATTTCCTGTAATTACATAAAAAAAGGTCTTGTCTTTAGTTTTTTTTTTTTTTTTTTTTTGCTTGTTTTTGATGTACAAACAACAATACATAAAGTTTTTCCATTACTGAAAATTATTTAACAGAGGAAAAATATTGTATCAAAAGAAGTATATTTAAGGATTACTTTCAATGTCCTCCTAAAGTGCCATGGTTTGAAAATGCTCATCTATTGTGTATCACCAGTAAACTTTGTGCCTTTTTAATGACCAATTCCAAATGTAGTTTGTTACTGTCTTTATAAAGTAAGTATTCTATTGAGTCAATGAAGTCCATGAAGGCATAGCAATTAATCAGTTTGTGGTGCTGTTGTTATTGGGGTTTTTTTTTTTTTTTTTTTTTTTTTTT
>CABHPP010127016.1:0-12693 GCA_902168425.1 Peromyscus attwateri
CTACGCCCAGCCCAAAAGGTGTTCGGGATATTGTTCAGATTTTAACGTATTTTATCATTCAGAGAAAACGTTGAGATAACAGAAAGGCAAAAGTTAAGTGTTACGATTTAGCTACGCCCAGCCCAGAAGGTGTTGGGAACATTTTTCAGATTTTATGTACTTTATTATTCAGGTAAAACGTTAAGAGCTACAGAAAGGCTAAAGTAAGTGGTAGCTCAAAGAAAGATTTCCAGGTTTAAGCCTGAAAGTTGCCTGGAATTACAGAGTTACTCCCAGAGCCTAGTGATCAGTTGTAAATGGTGTACACATAGGCAGACTTGAGCTGGCTGGCGCTGGTCGCTAGTCTTCACTTAGTTGTGGTTTAGGCAGCTAATGAAGTTGACAGTGCCAACAAGTCTCATTAAATGGAGGATTAAGTCGCGTTTTACCGTGCATGGATTTGGATTTATGACAGGCTTGTCACCCTGGGCCTCTCATAGTGTCCCATGCTAGAGCAAAGTGTGGCTCCTAACCATTGCCCGGCCTCCGTGCCCGTAGGCTGCTGGCACTGAGGTGGGTCATACAGTGGGGAAAAAGAAAACCTTTATTTACCTGGCCACTCGACGGTGTCAGTTTCATAAGACCAAGACAGAAGCTTTTATTGTTCAGTGTGGTGATCTTATTGTTACTCATAAAGTTAGCCAAAAATCCTACCATATGGTTATTGTCCATAACTAAGCGGAAGGCATTGAGGACAGTTGGATTCCCAGAAGAAGTGTTCATTTGGTAGGCAATACAGGCTCTGGGATACCGATTTCTGATGAGATAGCAGTAACTTTAACAGGATACTATGTTGATTGGGGTTTTTTTTTTTTTTTTTTTAATGCCACTATGGCATGAAAGTTTCCTTGTGGAAATTGTTGATGGATTATTCACTAAAAATCATTAAGCATAACTTAGCCCAGTGTGTAAAGAAAAGATGTTTACAGGGCTGTGTGTAGTTACTGTACTGCCATTTGAAGTTTCTGGAGAGCTGTAACGGCTCGGAAATAAAGCAGATAGGAACACATAATATTAAAAATGCCAGCCATGGGATTGTGTGCAGATAAACTTCTGAAACCCACATGCTGTTCTTGAGGGATGGGGGTTGAGATGTTGCTCCTCGTGTATGGAGCAAAGCTGTGTGTCCAGTGTGGAATCTGCTGTATTTGGGCACTGCAGAGGTTTGGGGGATTGTGGGGCTCACCTAGGCACTGGGGTTCCCGCCCGCGCACCCCACTGATCTTCCTGTCTTGGGCACTTTATTCCGCCTGCTAACTCTGGTATGCTGTTGGAGTGTCTAACCTTTAATGGTAAGATTCCAAGGGAAATAGCAACATCGTGTGTTTCTTTCTATCCATCAGAACGCTCGCTTCCACCGCTCCAACGAGACAGCGTTCAGAGTTCCTGGATAGCTTGCCTTGTGAGGAGCTGGCAATAGCTTAATTCCATCTCACTTGTAAATTCCATTACACTTTTTTTGTGTAAGTATTCAGTTGATACTTGTGGGTTTTGGTGAGAGTCACTGCTAAGGCTTTGAGTGGGTTCACCCTCACAGCTTATTCTATTTCAGGTCACATCGAGAATCATGAACAGCTTTAATAAGGAAGAGTTTGAGTGCCATATCCTCGATGAAGGCTTTACTGCCAAGGACATCCTGGACCAAAAAATTAATGAAGTTTCTTCCTCAGTGAGTACGGGAAGCCCATGTCCACAGCTAGGCTGAGAGAGTTCCTAGCATGGTGGGAGTGAGCATGTCTTCATGTCTTGCCAGAGAATCTAGAATTTCTTTGGCTGTGGATTGTCCAGTGGTGATGGTCATGCTGTGTCAGTGAATGCCAACAGGAATAGGATTTGATGAAGGGAGGGAAGGAAAGGGGTTTTCAGTGTGGCACACGGCAGCACTGTTAATGAGGTTCCTGCACCCCCTCTCATTCCAGGACGATAAGGATGCTTTTTATGTTGCGGACCTTGGAGACATTCTGAAGAAACACCTAAGATGGCGAAAAGCCCTTCCTCGCGTCACTCCCTTTTATGCTGTCAAAAGTAATGACAGCAGAGCCATAGTGAACACCCTCGCCGCCATTGGGACGGGTTTTGACTGTGCAAGCAAGGTAAGCCTGCTCTAACCCAGGGCAGCAGCAGTTGTGTGTCTGGGCAGCAAGTGTTAATGGGCTGGGGTGCACGACATTTTCATGTGCTTTGTTTATGAGACTCATTCAGTCTGTAGATAATCCAACACCCGCCTTCTCTCTCTTTCAGACTGAAATACAGTTGGTGCAGGGGCTTGGAGTGCCTCCTGAGAGGATTATCTATGCAAATCCTTGTAAACAAGTGTCTCAAATCAAGTATGCTGCCAGTAATGGAGTCCAGATGATGACTTTTGACAGTGAGGTTGAGTTGATGAAAGTCGCCAGAGCACATCCAAAGGCAAAGTGAGTCCATCCTCTGATGGAGAGCGAAGACTGGGCTTTGTTAAACTGTCTCCATTGCTGCACACAGTAGAGCCAGGCTAACCCCACGGAGCAGCAGCACCCAGACTTGGGATAGGGCTCTCTAGTGTGTGTGGATGGAATACTTACTTGATGTACTTCTGTCCGTCGTCTAGGTTGGTTTTGCGGATTGCCACTGATGATTCCAAAGCAGTTTGTCGCCTCAGTGTTAAGTTTGGTGCCACACTCAAAACCAGCAGGCTTCTCTTGGAACGGGCAAAAGAGCTGAATATCAATGTCGTTGGTGTCAGGTGAGCCCGTGGTGACCTGGTTATAGCCTGAGACACTAAACAAGGCCGCTGTTGCGGGCTTCTCTCATTTTGAGAACTGGTGGAAAAAAGCAGCCTCCTGTTACTTTTGATTTCAGCTTCCATGTGGGGAGCGGATGTACTGATCCCGAGACCTTCGTACAGGCCCTGTCGGATGCCCGCTGTGTCTTTGACATGGGAGTGAGTACATGGGACTCATTAGTGGAGGGGCTGTCTGAAATAATGCTCTAAGTCTAGAATTAGCCTTTTTTGTAAGAGCCTTTGCGGGGTAACAGATTTAAACCCATCTGCTCTGTGCATTTTTATTACTTGTTGTGAGTGTGGCAATCTGACTTGTGAATTTTCTTGCTCTAGACAGAAGTTGGTTTCAGCATGTATCTGCTTGATATTGGTGGTGGCTTTCCTGGATCTGAGGATACAAAGCTTAAATTTGAAGAGGTAACTTATTTATTTACAACATTAATAACCTACAGAGGTATAGCAAGTTCCATTTTGGTGTAGTTATAGAATCTAAACATTTTTACTGATAGCAAGGGGCCAAACAGACATGAACGTAAATGACCTGGCATTGTGTTCCCAATGACTTATTTTTATTTTTGAGGTGGTCTCATTGTGTAGTCAGTCAGGTATATACTTCTAATTAATGTTCAGTCTCTTAGGAAACAAAGCCATCTGGTGCTTGTGTTGCTGTTTGTATAATTGAGTTAGGCATAGTGGGAGGGATCTTATCTTGTTTGCTAAACAGAATTACTTTGACTTTGGGCCCCTGCTTTGTAATAATTGATTTTGTACTATTGTTTAATAATAAAACAATATCCATAGTGTCTTGAGGAGCTAGAGACAGGTCCTGAGAGGAGAGTGGGAAATGAAGTGGTATGTAGACTGTTTCCATGGAGATAAGATGGTACCTGATGACAGGCCTGCGGATGCCAGCTCCCAGCGCATGTCCTGTCAGTGGGCTCTCTCTCCTCTGTGTGAGCTGAGTCACGATTGGCCGCTCCCTTCTCTCTCTCCCAGATCACCAGTGTGATCAACCCGGCTCTGGACAAGTACTTCCCACCAGACTCTGGAGTGAGAGTCATAGCTGAGCCGGGCAGATACTATGTCGCGTCAGCTTTCACACTGGCAGTCAACATCATTGCCAAGAAAGTAGTGTGGAAGGAGCAGACCGGCTCTGACGGTATGTGGTGACGAGGGTGAGTCATGAAGGGCAACTGAGAATTGATAGAATGGGCAGTAGGTAATTAAGGTGATCTGTCTTTGTAGATGAGGATGAGTCAAATGAGCAAACCATCATGTACTATGTGAATGACGGAGTCTACGGATCATTCAACTGCATTCTTTATGATCATGCACATGTCAAGGCCCTGCTGCCGAAGGTAAGTTTTGAGCATGCTCTCTCTAAGAGTGAGAGTGATGGACAGGATGCAGGGATATTATTAAGAAGCAATGTCTTCATACAGAGACCCAAGCCAGATGAGAAGTATTACTCATCCAGCATCTGGGGACCAACATGTGATGGCCTTGATCGGATCGTCGAGCGCTGTAACCTGCCTGAAATGCATGTGGGTGATTGGATGCTCTTTGAGAACATGGGTGCATACACCGTTGCTGCTGCGTCTACTTTCAATGGGTTCCAGAGGCCTTCCATCTACTACGTAATGTCGAGGTCAATGTGGTGAGTGAGGTTGTGCACACTTGTATTTCTCCCAAGCACGGATCTCTAGGTTGTTCAGTGATGGGACATTTATTTACCTACCATGAGCAGGAGCTATGGATTCCATCCCTGGGTGCATGCTCCACCGTGGGGAAAACACATGCTAGACTGAGGAAGAGGAAAGAATCAGTTGAGGATTGGCTTTGACTGTAACAAGGCACCTTGGATTTGATTAAGCTCGGCTCTTGTCTAGTTGATAAGAAATTGTTTTACTTTGAGTTAAATGCAGACAAATGGAAGGGAATCCTCCAATAATACTGATGATCTTCACATTTTTCCTAGGAAAGGTTCTTAGAACTAAAAGCAGTTAGATCCTTTGCAGCTAGAATATTAATGTAACTAGTGTTCAAGTTAGCGTCTGTCACCCACAATTTCCCCATTAGTGAAGCGGTGCATTGAGTTGCTTCCCACCTAGTGCTGGAGTGACAGGGCATGCTGTCTTGGGAGGCTGCCCATTGGAGGGACTTGGGTTTGAATGTGCCGCTTGTTTGTTTTCAGGCAACTCATGAAGCAGATCCAGAGCCATGGCTTCCCACCAGAAGTGGAGGAGCAGGATGTGGGCACGCTGCTGCCCTTGTCGTGTGCCCAGGAGAGCGGGATGGACCGGCACCCAGCAGCCTGTGCTTCTGCTAGTATCAATGTGTAGCTCTCACCTGCAAGTTTAGCTTGAATTAAGGGATTTGGGGGGACCATTTAACTTAATTACTGCTAGTTTTGAGGTCTTTGTAAGAGTAGGGGTTGCAGCAGATGCAGAATGGAAGGCTAGGGGATGGGTCACACTTACCTGTGTTCCTATGGAAACTTTGAATATTTGTTTTATATGGATTTTTATTCACTTTTCAGACATGATACTAACGTGCCCCTCAGCTGCTGAGCAAGCATTTGTAGCTTGTGCATTTGGCAGAATGGGCCAAAAGCTGATGTTGTGACCCATTTTGAAAATAAACGATCTTGAAATAATTGGGCATCAGGGAATGTTTGCAAGTGTCCCTTAAAGAAGGCACACACTTCCTGCACAGGCTGCTGTAGTCAGCAGAGAAGGACAAGGTGGATGGGACGAGGCCACGCCCTCTACACAGCATCAGTCTGCTTAGTCAGCCCCGCACCCGTGTGCACTTGGCTGTGGAGTTGGTGCCCAGAGCCTGTGGGTGAGGAATGTCATCTGCCCAGAGACCTGATGTTCTGGCCACATCTCAGGGAGGGCATCGGAGGCTCTTTGAACCTTGCCTGCAGAAACCCTGAATGTTCCCCAACCCCTGGCTTGGCCTGCAGCACCACCTAGTAACAGCTGGAAGCATCTATCATACAGCACTTGGCAATCAACTTCCTGTAATAAATTCAACAGCAGCAACTACTGTGTTGTAAATCTTTACCTTGACCATTGACCTTTTATAATCTTTACTCAGTTTACACACCTACTCCTCTCTGAAAAAGTCTTTAACTCTGGAAAACCTGTAGCTCAGGAGAGTCATAGCCTGTAATCCCAGCACTGGAGTTTTTGACCCTACCTCAGATAATCAACCAAATAGTTAGGTGTAGCCCGAGTAAAGCCGCAGACCTGTGAGCCTCTGGAGGGGAGGACTGCCCTCTAGTCTGCTGCAGTGTTGTGCCCTCCATGCGTGTGAGCGGGAAATCCTGGCCCTGAGCTGCCTTCCTCTTCAAGATTGCAACTACACATCCATGACCTCCTTCTTCCCACGCTCAGGGCTGTGGCTTTATTTGCTAAAATGTGAACTTTCTTGGGAGCCACAAAGATGTGGCTGGAGTTGGGAGGAAAGAAATGCGGTGAAGGGTAAAGGTTCAGGTGGTATCCATGCCTCTAACAGCTGTGCCAATAGGCTGGCTCATGTGGGGACTTGATTACAAAGGTGGATGGGCCCCAGCCCAGGCTTGGGTTATTGGTAGTTAGGATAACTGGATAACCATCTGGGGAAATTAAGGTCTCTCCAGCTCCTTTGGCAGGAATACATACTCCACAAGAACTTCCATGAAAGTTCTTGACTACGGGAAATACTGAAGGCAAGGGACAAATGGGGGAGGGCACCAGGAATGGGCTCATTTTCTTCAGTCTATAAAGGTGCAAGCCAGTGAGGGGTTCATGGGAGAGTACAACTTGTTTTTGCTTGCTATGCAGCCCTAGCTGGCCTAGAACTTGTTATATGGATCAGGCTGCCCTCTAAAGTACCACGTGGGTGCTTCATACCTGGGGAGACCGGAAGAGAGCATCAGATCTAGAAGTGGAGTTAACCTGGGTCCTCTGCAAGAGCAGCCAGCACACTTAACCACTGAGCCATCCTTCCAGCCCCTAAATACAGTTTTTTGAATGTTTTTGACCTTTGAAGAAACATCCTCACCTAGCTGGTTGGCAAAGGAAGATCCTCAGCCCTGGTAGAGTGGTAGCCTAGCATGCTCAAGGCCTTGGGTTCCTTCTTGCCACGGGAGAGGTCGGTAAGCTCTGGAAGACAGGCGTGCTCACTCTTGATGGGATGTGAGGCAGCTTTAGCACACTTTGGATTTTCAAGACAGAGTCTCTAGCTTTGGTGCCTGTCCTGGATCTCGCTCCAAACAAATCAGGCTGGCCTCGAACTCACAGAGATCCAGCTGGCTCTGCCTCCCGAGTGCTGGGATTAAAGGCGTGTGCCACCACCGCCCAGTGACTTAGTTCTTAAAATACTTTTTTAGGAGTCTTTATCAGGATCTGACCCTGACCTTGAATTTATCATCCTCCTGCCTCAGTCTTATGGGTGAATGCTAAGATTCACATCCAGCTTTGCTGAATTCTTTTTTGACTTATGTATATACATGTATGCTTGTGTGGGTGTCTATACTCACATGTGCACACAAGTGTAGGCCAGAGTCCGACCTCTGGTGTCTTCCTTGACCACTTTATTTTTAGAAGGGTAAAATGGTTACACATAACTAAAGTCGATTAAACATAATTTTAAAACAATGCTGTAGCTCTTCGGATATAGTTGTGTGTGTGTGTGGCATATGTGTAGTGGGGGGGGGGGGATGCACACCTTGTATACATGCATGCATGCAGCGCCCAGAGGGGGATGTCAGATGTCCTGTTATATCACTGTCCCTCCGTCCCTTGAGAAAGATCTCATTGAACCTGGAGCTGGGCTGTCAGCACACAACCCCCAGTGAGCCCCCTCTCTCCGCACCCACCCCCACACCTTACTGTTCCAGACAGTGTCTCACCAGACCTGGAGTTCACGGGTGACTATACTGGCTAGCCAGCAAGCCCCAGGGACCCTGTCAGCACCTCTTCCGCTCCGGGATTACAGGCCCCGGCCACCTGGATTTTTCTGTGGGTGCTGGGATCAAACTCAGGACCTCATGCTTGCAAGGCAAGTGTGTGCAAGTGTGTTTTATTCACTGAGCCATCCCCCCAGCCCCTGAAACTTGCTCGGCCTCTCTGGCTCATTCCCTGCCCAAATGGCAGCAGTCAGGGGCAGCCCAAAGCCACTCTGGCTCTGGAACTCAGCTGAGATCGGCACCCCATTCCTGCCATGGACTGAGTTGAGCTGGGAGTTGGACAGACCCAGCTGAGGAGGCCCCATTGTGGCTAGCACGGAGTGCCTCTCTAGCTGCCTCATCTGCAGCCCGGGGAGCGAGCCAGTGTGCTCCTGGACTTGCCATGGGCAGGACTTGCAGAGCCCAGAGTTAAGCGGCATCTCTCCATTTCTCTGTGATACCTACTCCAGTTCTCGCCTTGAGGTTCCCGCCTTGAGCTCTTGGCCTGGTTTCCCTCCATGATGGTCTTGTAAACCAAACAAACCATTCCCCCTGCCAGTTGCTTTGGGCCAGTGTTTTATCACAGCACCAGAAAAGCTAGTAACTATGACATCCCTAGCCCCACCCCTAAAACACTGGCTGTTAGTGGAGCAGGGTTTTAGGCACATTCGCTGCTTGCTTGAGGGTGGCCAGACTTGTTTACCTGGCCTAAAGTCTGTCTGTCTGTCTTTCTGGACTGGCTGGTTTTGTATGTCAACTTGACACAAGCTAGAGTCATCAGAGAGGAAGGAGCCTCAGCTGAGGAAATGCCTCCATGAGATCCAGCTGTAGGGCATCTTCTCAATTAGTGATCTATGGGGGAGGGCCCAGCCCATGGTAGGTGGGGCCATCCCTAGGTTGGTGGTCCTGGGTTCTCTAAGAAAGACTGAGTGAGCTATGGGGAGCAAGCCAGCAAGCTGCACCCCTCCATGGCCTCTGCGTCAGCTCCTGCCTCCAGGTTCCTACCCTGTTTGAGTCCCTGTCCTGACTTCCTTCAATGATGAATAGCAATGTTGAAGTGTAAGCCCAATAAACCCTTTCCTCCCCAACTTGCTTTATTGCCATGGTGCTTCGTCACAGCAGTAGAAACCCTAAGATAGAAATTGGCAGCAACATAGTGGGATGAGAGACCTGATCATGTTTTTGGGAAGACTGTGGAAGGACTTTGTAACTTTGGGCTAGAAGAACCATTGAGTGTTAAGAAATCTGTGGGAATGTGGAAGGTAAGAACGTTGAGAGCAGTGCAGAGGATGGAGGACTGGCTATTGAAGTTTCAGAGGGAAGTTTAAAGACTATAGGGGCCATCCGTTATTTTGAATTAAGATCATGTAGTTCTGGGGCTGAAGAATCAGCTGTGATTGACAACATACCACAACTACTAAAGCAAAATTTTGCTTTGCTGGGCTACTCAATGCTGGTCAGCTGGAGCTAAGAAATTAGCATCATTAAGAAGAGCCCAGCATCCCCGGTGAAATCTTCTGGGAAGTGTCTTCTGAGAGCACAGAGAAGCTGTGTTCCAGAGGCGGCCAAGGTTGTACCTCGTGCTGGCAGCCGGACTGGGTCATGTGTAAGCGTCACCCAGGTGGTACTGGTTTTGAAGGCATGAAGGCATCATGGAGAGCAGCTGAGACTCAGTACTAAAAGAGGCAGGAGAGGCCATTGGTGAGGGTGCAGCCTCAGTGGCAGTTGAAGGCCCAGGACTGAAGGGGTCATGCAGAGAAGTTGAGGCTTGGCATCATGAGGAGAGCCTATGAGAGGCTATTGGTGAAAGTGCAGCCCAGGTGCAGCAGAGTCCCCAGCCTTTTGGAGATGGCAGGACCATGGGATGACCACCAAAGACAGCAGCGGCTGTGGAGTGGAGCCGGCTGGAGCCTCGAAGACAAGCTGTGTGTGCTGCAGAGGGCGAGGCTGGAAAAGGGACCCAGGCTTTTTGGAGAAGCCCAGAAAATCGTGAGTGGATCCCAGCCATTGGACGGTTGGAATTTGGTTTTGCTTTGATTTGATTGCGACTGTGCCCTGATTTTTCGCTCTTGATATAAGAAAGTATTTTACTGGAGCCCACAGTTAAGAGACTTTGAATTTTAAGACTTTGGATTTTAAAAGAGGTTGGCTATTTTAAATTTTAATGCTTTTGAATTTGTAAAGATAGTGAAACTTTTTTTTTTGTTTTGTTTTGTTTTTGTTTTTTCGAGACAGGGTTTCTCTGTGTAGCTTTGCGCCTTTCCTGGAACTCAATCTGTAGACCAGGCTGGTCTCAAACTCACAGAGACCCACCTGGCTCTGCCTCCCGAGTGCTGGGGTTAAAAGCGTTCGCTGCCGCCGCCACCACCACCGCCTGGCTGAGAGTGGGACTTTTAAAGTTATTTATGTTTTTAATGTGAGATTTTGGGGATGAATAAGAAAGGAAGGGTTATGGCTTAAAGGTGATGTGTTTGTGTGTCAAGTTGACAAGGGGTCAGTTGTACAGGGTGGTTTGTTATTGTTGGGTTTTTTTTGTTTTTTTGGTTTTTTTTTTTTTTTTTTTTTTTTTTTGGTTTTTTGAGACAGAGTTTCTCTATGTAGCTTTGGAGCCTTTCCTGGAACTCACTCTGTAGACCAGGCTAGCCTCGAACTCACAGAGATCCGTCTGCCTCTGCCTCCCAAGTGCTGGGATTAAAGGCATGCGCCACCACTGCCCAGGCCAATACAGGGTGGTTTTGTGTGTCAATGTGACACTAGCTAGAGTCATCAGAGAGAAAGGAGCCTCAGCTGAGGAAATGCCTCCATGAGATCCAGCTGTATAAGGCATCTTCTCAATTAGTGATCAATGGGGGAGGGCCCAGCCCATGGTGGGTGGTGCTATCCCTGGGCTGGTGGTCCTGGGCTCTATAAGAAAGCAGGCTGAGCAAGGCATGAGGAAGCCAGTAAGCAGCACCCCTCCATGGCCTCTGCATCAGCTCCTGCCTCCAGGTTCCTGTCCTGTGTGAGTTTCTGTCCTGACTTCCTTCAATGAAGAGCAGTGCTGTGGGAGTGTAAGCCAAATAAACCCTTTCCTCCCCAATTTGCTTTATGGTCATGATGTTTCTTCACTGCAATAGAAACTCTTAACTGAGACACTTTGTCTGCCTTTCTTTTCTTTTCTTTTTTCTTATTTATTTATTTACATCTCGACCACAGCTTTCTCTTCTTCTCCTCCTCCTAGTTCCTCACCCTACCTCCCCTCCACCCCTCCCATCCCCCCCCCCCATCCACTCCTCTTCTGTTTCTACTCAGAAAAGGGCAGGCCTCCCACGGATATCAACCAAACATGGCATATCAAGTTGCAGTAAGACTAAGCACCTCCTGTCGTACTAAGGCTGAACTAGGTGACCCAGTATGAGAAAATAGGGTCCCAAAAGCAGGCAAGAGTCAGTGACAGCCCCTGCTTCCACTGTTAGGAGTCCCACAAGACCACCAAGCTACAGGGCTGGAGAGATGGCTCAGCGGTTAAGAGCACTGGCTGCTCTTCCAGAGGACCTGGGTCCAGTTCCCAGCACCTACATGGCAAGCTCCTAACTGCCTGTAACTCCACTTTCAGGTGATCTGACACCCTCACACAGACATATATTCAATATGCATGAAATAAAAATAAATTTAAAAAAATCTTAAAAAAAAAAAAAAAAAGACCAAGCTACACAACTGTAACATATATGCAGAGGGCCTAGGGCAAGCTCATGTGGGCTCTGTGGTTGTTGATTCAGTCTCTGAGCTCCTATGAGCCCAGACAGTTGATTCTGTGGGTTTACTTGTGACATCCGTGACCCCTCTGGATTCCCTGAGCTCTGCCTAATGTTTGGCCGTGGGTCTCTGCATCTGTTTCTATCAGTTGCTGGATGAAATCTCTCTGACAATTGAGATAGTCACCAATCTATGAGTATAGCGAATATCATTAGGCATCATTACACTGATTTTTTTTTTTTTTTTGCCAGTCATGTTTGGTTCTATCCTAGGTGTCTAGGACATCAGTCTCTGGGTCCTGGCGCTCCGGGCAGTGTCAGGGGTGGGCTCAATCTCATGGCATGGGTCTTAGGCTGAATCAGTCATCGGTTGGCCACACCCACAATCCCTGGGCCACCAAAACATCCTGCAGGCAGGACAGACTGTAGGTCTAAGGTTATGTGGCTGGGTTGGTGTCCCAATCCCTCCACTGGAAGTCTTGCCTGGTCACAAGAGATGGCCAGTAAAGTCACCCTCTTCCACTGTTGCTAGGAGTCTTAGCTGGGGTCAGCTTTGTAGATTCTTAGGAGTTTCCCTTGAACTAGGTTTCTACCTCACCCCCAAACTCCTCTTTTCCAGTCATATGTTTTAATACTCTCCCCCTCCACCCCCCTCCATCCCCCCACCCCCCCTCCATCCCCCCCACTCCCACCCCCGGCACTTGACCTCTCATGTTCCCATCCCCACCTCCCAGTTCACCCACAAAATCTATTTCTTCTTCTCAGGGAGCTCCAAGCACCCCCCCCCCCCATTTGGGTCCTCCTTGTTACCTAGCCTCTCGGGGTCTGTGGATTGTAGCCTGGTTATCCTTTACTTTAGAGCTAATATCCACTTATGAGTGAGTACATACCATGTTTGTCTTTTTGGGTCTGGTTACCTCACTCAGGATGATTTTTTTTCTAGTTCCATCCACTTATCGGCAAATTTCATAATGTTATTGTTTTTTTAACAGCTGAGTAAATACTCCATTGTGTAAATGTACCACATTTTCTTTACCCATTCTTCAGATGACATATTATAGGTGGTTTCCAGGTGTTGGCTATTATGAATAAAGCTGCTATAAGCGTAGTTGAGCAAGTGTCCTTGTGATAGGATGGAGCATCCTTTGGTTATATGCCCAGGAATGGTATAACTGGATCTTTTTTTTTTTTTTTTTGGTTTTTAGAGACAGGGTTTCTCTGTG
>CABHPP010127016.1:17693-31763 GCA_902168425.1 Peromyscus attwateri
TGTGTGTGTGTGTGTGTGTGTGTGTGTGTGTGTGTGTGTGTGTGTGTGTGTAGGGGGGAGGTTTCAGGTCTCTTTTCTCAAGTTTCACTCAGTATGACAGTCAGTTGACTTCCTGTTGCCTGCAGTACGTAGCACACTCGGCTCCAGCACCACGTCTGCCTGCACGCCGCCATGCTCCCTGCCATGATAATGGACTGAACCTCTGAAACTATAAGCAAACCACCCCAATTAAATGTTTTCTTTATAAGAGTTGTCATGGTGTCTCTATATAGCAATAGTAAACCCTAACTAAGACAAGGGGTATTAGTTTTTGTCAAAGGCTTTTTGAGCATCTAATGTGTTTTTTTTTTTTTCTTTCAGTTTATATGGTGGGTTACACTGGCAGATTTTCGTATGTTGAACCATCCCTGCCTCTCTGGGATGAAGCCTATTTGGTCATAGTTATGATCTTTTCAGTGTGTTCTTGGATTCAGTATTTTATTGAGTATTTTTGCATCTGTTCATGAGGGATATTGGTCTGCAGTTCTTTCTTGAGTCTACATGTGGTTTGGGTTGTCAGGGTGACTGTGGCCTCATAAAATGAATCAGGCAGTGTTTCTTCTGTTTCTATTTTGTGGAATAATTTGAGGGGTACTGGTTTTAGCTCTTCCTTGAAAGTCTGGTAGAATTCTGTGCTAAAATTGTCTGGTCCTGGGCTTTTTTTAGTTAGGAGATTTTTAATGACTGCTTCTATTTCCTTAGGGGTTATAGGTCTATTTAAAATATTTATCCAATCTTCATTTAACTTTGGTAAGTGATCCCTATCAAGAAATTTGTCCATTTTCTTTAGATTTTCCAATTTTGTGGGGTCCAGGTTTTTAAAGTGTGACCTAATGATTCTCTGGATTTCCTCGGAGTGTGTTGTTATGTCCCCCTTCTGTTTCTGATTTTGCTAATTTGGTTCTTCTCTCTGCCTTTTAGTTAGAATAAAGGTTTGTCCATCTTGTTGCTTTTCTCCAAGAATCAACTCTGTTTCATTGATTCTTTGTATTGTTCTCTCTGTTTCTATTTTATTGATTTCTGCACTGAGTTTGGTTATTTCCCACCGTCTCCTCCTCTTCGGTGTATTTGCTTTTTGTTCTCGAACTTTCAGGTGTGCCCTTAAGTCACGAGTGATCTCTTCACATTCTTCATGAAGGCACTTAGTGCCATGAACATCTGTTTCTCTTAACACCGCTTTCATTGTGTCTCAAAAGTTTGGGTATCCTGTGCATTCACTTTCATTGAATTCTAGGAAATCTTTCATTTATTTCTTCCGTGATCTAGTGGTAATTTGGTAGAGAGTTGTTCATTTTCCATGAGTTTGTAGGCTTTCCATTTTTGTTGATGTTGAAATCTAGTTTTTTTTTTTTTTTTTCCTCTCGAGACAGGGCTTCTCTGTGTAGTGCCTCTGCCTCCTGAGTACTGGGATTAAAGGTGTGTGCCACCACGCCTGGTGAAATCCAGTTTTAATCCATGGTGTTCTGATAGAATGCAGGGTGTTATTTCAATTTTGTTGTATCTATTGAGACTTGCTTTGTGACAGAGTATGGGGTCAATTTTGGAGAATGTTCCATGAGATGCTGAGGAGAAAGTGTATTCTTTTGTGTTTGGGTGAAATATTCTGCAGATAACTGTTAGGTTCATTTCGTTCATAATGTCTGTTACCTCCGGTATTTCTTAAGTTTTTGTCTGGATGACCTGTCCATTGGTGAGAGTGGGGTATTAAAGTCTCCCACTATCAATGTGTGAGGGTCAATGTGTGATTTAACCTTTAGTAGTATTTCCTTTACAAACATGCGTGCCCTTGTGTTTGGGGCATAGATGTTGAGACCTGAGACGTCTTGGTGGATTTTTCCTTTGAGTATGAAGTATCCTTCCTATCTCTTTTGACTAATTTTGGCTAGAAGTCTATTTTGTTACACATTAGAATATCTACACTAGCTTGCTTCTTGGGGCCATTTGCTTGGAAAATCTTTTTTCAACCCCTTACTCTGAGGTAATGTCATCTTTGTTGAAGTGTGTTTCTTGTATGCAGAAGAAGGATGGATCTTGTTTTCGTGTCCATTCTGTTAGCTTGTGACTTTTTATTGTGGAATTGAGACCATTGATATTGACAGAGATGATAATGACCAATGATTGCTAATTCCTGTTATTTTGTTGTAGTTGTTGTTGGGTGTGTGTGTGTGTGTGTGTGTGTGTGTTTCTTCTTTGGGTTATGTTGATGTGAGGTTATTTATTGCCTGTGTTTTTGTGGCTGTAGTTAACCTCCTTGGTTTGGAGGTTTTCTCCTAATACTTTCTATAGGGTTGGGTTTGTGGGTAGATATTGTTTAAATTTGACTTTAGCCTGGAATATCTTGTTTTCTCCATCTATGGTGATTGAAAGTTTTGCTGGGTATAGTAGTCTGGGTTGGCATCTGTGGTCTCTTAGAGTCTGCAGCACAGTCGTCTGGGCCCTTCTGGCTTTTAGAGTCTCCATTGTGAAGTTGGGTGTGATTCTAATACATCTGCCTTCATATATGTTGTTTGGCCTTTTTCTCTTGCAGCTTTTAATGTTCTTTCTTTGTTCTGTGTGTTTATTGTTTTGATTATTATGTGGCGAGGGGTATTTGGTGTTCTGTAAGTTCTTGTATCTTTATAGGTATGTCCTTCTTTAGGTTAGGAAATTTTTCTTCTATGGTTTTGTTAAAAATATTTTCTGGGCCTTTGAGCTGGGCTTCTTCTCTTTCTATTCCTATTCTTAGGTTTGGTCTTTTCATAGTATCCCAGATGTTTTGTGTCAGGAATTTTTTAGATTTGGGGTGGGGGTTGGTTTTTGAGACAGGGTTTCTCTGTGTAACAACCCTGGCTGTCCTGGAACTTGCTCTGTAGACCAGGCTGGCCTTGTACTCACAGAGATCCACCTGTCTCTGCCTTTTAGATTTAACATTTTCATTCACCAATGTATCTATTTGTTCTATTGTGTCTTCAATGCCTGAGATTCTCTCCTCCATCTCCTATGTTCTGTTGGTGATGGTTCCTGTTCACTTGCCTAGATTTTCCATTTCCAGAATTCCCTCAGTTTGTGTGTTTTTATTGCTTCTATTTTCATGTTTAGGTGTCGAATGGTTTTGTTCCCTCCAACTGTTTGTTTTTTCTTAACTTTCTTGACTTTTTTTTGTTTGTTTTGTTTTTTGTTTTTTCAAGACAGGGTTTCTCTATGTAACCTTGCACCTTTCCTGGAATTCACTCTGTAAATCAGGCTGGCCTTGAACTCACAGAGATCTGCCTGCCTCTGCCTCCCTAGTGTTGGGACTAAAGGCATGTGCTACCACCGCCCGGCCTTTCTTGACATTCTTTCAGGGATTATAAAGTTGGTTTTAAGGTCGTTTTCTTGTGCTTCAACTGGAATATTCAGAGCTTGCTGTAGTGGGGTGGCTGGACTCTGGTGGTGACATATTGCTCTGGCTGTTGTTGGTGTTCTTACACTGACGTTTAGGCATCTGGATTTAGAGTGATTCCAGGTCTAGGTGCCAATTTCTGGATTGTCTTTGTTGAATGGGTGTTTTCTTCACTGGGTTCTGTTTCCTCTGTGGTCTTCTGGCTTCTATGGCTGAGTTAAAGGGTCTCTGCCTGAGTTGGGGGCTGGACTTCTGATGGTCTGGATGGCCCTCTGGTCCCTCAGAGGATGGCTGCCCAAGTTTGGGGCTGGAATTCTGGCTGTATGCATGGCCTCTGATCTGGCTAGTGGTGCTCTGGGGTTCAGGATGGTGGCCTGGCTTCTGTTGGGATAGGATGCTTCTGCCGGGTTTTCAGGGAGCTGGTCTAGTCTGTGGTGGGGTGGGAGGCTTCCAGTAGAGTTGTGGGCAGGGATATGGTGATGAAGAGAGGAGGGGCAGTTGGAATTATGGGGGTGAGCCTGGGGTTCGGGATACTGGCCTGGGCTATGATGGGTAGGAGGCTCCCATCAAGGCGGGGGCTGGGATATAGTGACAAGGAGAGAATGGCTGCTGTTGGTTATGTTGGGTGGGCCCTGGCGGGGAGGAGAAGAGGTCTTACCTGGGGTTCAGGATGCTGGCCTGGCCTGTGGTGGGGCAGGAGACTTCCACCAGAGCCTGTCTTTGTTTCCTTTTGGGTTTTTCAAGACAGGGGTTCCCTATGTATCCTTCACTGTCTTGGATCTCACTCTGTAGACCAGGCTGGCCTCAAACTCAGAGATGCTCCTGCCTCTGCCTCCTGAGTGCTGGGATCAGAGGCACACGCCACCACTGCCCAGCTGACCTAAAGTGTTTCTAAGGTGGAGCCTGCTGGGCCTCTATGCTTGACAACTAAGGTACTCTGCTTGGGAGAAGGCGTAGGGAGCTGCGCTGAGAGTCTGGGCCCGAGTGTGCCTCTACTAGGCGGCCCATGTGCTAAGCCCTGGGCTGCCTGTGGCATGGCCTGTCTGGGCGGCCATGCATGTTCAGCTCTGGATTTACGGGCAGGGAGGCCATATTTAGCAAGTAAAAACCTAAGCTATTGCCTGGAACCTATTCAAAAACATTATTTGTGGTTTATCTCATCTAACTCGGCAGCTTGACGAGGCTTCTGAGTCTGGAGCACCAGGATCCTGTAGCAGGAATCTTAAAAGTTCTTATTAATAAAATCAAACCTGAGCCAGGTATTGGGGTGAATGCTGGTAGATCAGAGAAGCAGGACAAGCCACAGCCACCTCACCTTGCCAGTTCCTCAGCTGGTCCTGTTTCCTCAGACTGGAAGCCTCTGAGTCCTCATCCAGAATGAATCTCAGCTGAACTGTGTGGCTCCAAAGCCTGAAAGCTTAACCAGCCAAATGCTTCTAGTTTCTGGTCTTCACGCCTTATATACCTTTCCTTTCTACCATCACTCCCTGGGATTAAAGGCGTGAGTCACCATGCCTGACTGTTTCCAGTGTGGCCTTGAACTCACAGAGATCCAGAGCGATTTCTACCTGTGGAGTGCTAGGATTAAAGGTGTGAGTGCCACCATTGCCTAAACTTTATGTTTAATATTGTGGCTGTTCTGTCTCTGACCCCAGATAAGTTTAGTAGGGTGCACAATATTTTGGGGAATACAATACCACCACATTATCCCAGGCTGGCTTTTGGGTGTTGTGTTGCCTACTGAAAGTCAGGTTCTCCCACGGGCTCAGCATGCCCCTCAGTTTAAGGGCATGGAAAGAGAAAGCCGCTGGGCTTCAGGACCAGGCTGTGCAGCCCTGGGCAGTCCTCCCAGTCATAGCCACCAGGGGGCAGCAGCACCTAGTGTTTAAGATCTAGCTAGGGGGCTAGCGGCCAAGCTGCACTCTGAAAGAAGGCTCTAGGCCGACTTGTTCTCTGACTAGGGCCCCTTTCCAGAATCCCCCAACCCTCACCCCTACCTGAGGCTGTGGCACCTCCAGGGACAGACCAGCGGGCCCTCTTCAGCCTCTGTTCACTATCTCTTTGCCTGTGCTCGCAGTGGGTAATGCCTGCACTGTGCCTTCGGTGGGTAATGCCTGAGGTATCCCTGTGTCCACGCCACGTGGAGGCACCGGGGCCTGTGCATGCAGATCTGGCCTACCTGGACCCCAAGCACCTTGAGGGTGGGGTCCAGAGAGTTGTGTGTCTCAGTGCAGTTGTCCCAGGCAAATGGCTCCGAGCCAGAGGCAGAGCCCACCTAGGCCCCCTTCTATGCATGGCCCCGTCCGTGCCACCCACCCACCCACTCCCATCCGCAGTACCCGACCCTCTCCTCACAGCCACATCCCTGCAGAAGCCGGGGGTCTTGTGGAGATGGGCCTGGCAACCACTTGCTGTCCCTCAGCCCTGCTCCTGAGAGCTTGAGGTCGGGTCCTGCCTCTGGGAACCTCATCTGCCCCAGGACACAGTGGGCTGCTCGGCACTTCAGCTCGGGTGGAGGACAGACCCTTGCCTGAGTCACCCGGGCCTCACAGAAAACTGAAGATCGTGTTTGCACTGCGGAGCTTCTTGTCAGGGCACAAGAAGCCTTGCTTGGGAAGGAAAACGGCAGGTCCTGTCTGCGGTGTAACATTTGCCACAGAGCTGTTAGGCTTCAAACCCGGGACAAACCGCTGAGGTGCCCACTTAACATATCAAAGCGGACCTGGCCGCCATGTCCTCCCAGCCTCCCTCAGTGTCTACTATCTGTTACAGGGTCCTCCTGGCTGACATACCCGGCCCTCTACCCTAAACTTCTCCAGCCCAGAGTCTGGGCATCCCACCCCCCAGGTGCCCTTCCCTGTATAATCAAACCATTTTGGTGTCCTGGCTTTTGTTTGTTTTTCCCATCTATTCTCTTGGGGTGTCATGGCTGATGCACCTAGTTCCTCTCTGTCCCCTCTCCCTTACCTCCCCCTCAGGGTCATGTCCACTCCCAGCTCTCCCAGATGTCCCCGCCTCTGGCTGTGTCTCCCTTTAATCTACAATGCACCTCCTCCACCGTACCTAGGAGCAGTCACAGCCTTTCCTTTTTTCCTTTTTTTTTCATTCAACAACCGCTAGAACTTTATCTCTCCCCAGATGCCTGTACAGGACAGCTAGAGGTTGTGGAGTCCCAGAGGCTAGCAAGACCGAGAGGCCTTTCTGAGGTGGCTCCTCCCACCCCCCCAAGAGGCTGCTCCCCGGGGAAGAGCCTGCCAGGGGATCCCTGCTGTGCAGGTGGCTTAGATGAAAGAAAGTTCAGGGTTCATTCTGGGTCTTCCTCTCTGGTGCGCTGGGCTTCTTGGCATGTGGCCATCATCTTTTGGGGGTACGTCCCTCTTTCTCCTAGGCAGCAGCAGACTGACTACCCGAGGAACCACACTGATTTGATGAGGTGCTAATGGGGCATTGTCTACTAGGATCTTCAGGTTCACACCCTCTGCATTTGTACAGGAGGAGCTGTAACCTGGTTTTTCCTTCTTAGTACCCCAGGGTCCCCCCACTCCCAATAAGGTCCTACTCATGGAGTCAGGAAGTATAGTAGCCTTGGCTGGCCTGGCTTTTGTATGACTAGCCTGGTACTTGTATGACTAGCCTGGCCTTTAACTCTGGCGATCTTCCTGCCTTACGTTCCTGAGTACTGGGACTAGACATAAGTCACTACACTGGTGTGTGTGTGTGTGTGTGTGTGTGTGTGTGTGTGTGTGTATATAGAATTTGCCCTTGGTCTTGAGATGGACATTGGCTCCATTTACCTGCAGGCTTGTACTGGAATCACATTGGTGTCTCGGGGTCTCTGAATGACAGGGCCGAAGATATTAGTGTCTTCTAGTCACCGCCATTACCACCTTCGCCGCATCCACTACACATAGCCAGTTATCAAATCAGCAGATTAACCCACCCAGTCATCTCTCCCATCCCGTCCTCCATCTTTCTCATCCATCACATTCATTGTGTTGGTTTTTTGTCAACGTGGCACAAGTTGGAGTTGTTTGGGAAGAGGGGACCTCGAGTGAGAAACCCTTCCATCGGATTGTCTGTAGGTACGTCTGTGGGGCATACTTTTGATGGCTGACTGAAGTGGGAGTGCTCGGGCCACTGTGGGTGGTGCCATCCCTACGCTGGAGTCCTGGGTGCTATAGAAAAGCAAAATGAGAAAGCCGAAAGGAGCAAGCCAGTAAGCAGCACTCCTTAGGGTCTCAGCTCCAGGTTCCTGTGCTTAATTCCCTGCATGATGGATTAAGAAGAAAAAACCCTTTCCTCCCCAAGTTGCTTTTGGTCATGGTTTTTCTCACAGCAACATAATGCCAACTACAACAGAGTGGGGTCTTGCTGTGACAGACCTGACCACACTGGCTGGGGGAGAGTTGTGAAAGTGTTGGGAACTTTGGACTGGAAGAGCCAGTGAGTGCCCAGAGCTTAATGGGAGTTCTGTGGGAGTGTGGAGAGAAGTAAGGACTGGCTTCCGGAGTTTCAGAGGGAAGCAAAGACCCTACCAGGCCGTTTGTGCGTGCGTGCGATGCTACTTTGTATCCAGAACCTGTAGTTCTGGTGAGGAGCAACTGCAGAACCAGCTATGATGAACAAGTAGGCCAGCACCGCTGATGCTGATGCGAACTTCTGCTTTGCTGGGACAATCCCACTCAGTCGGGCAGAAAAAGACCAGCATCGCTGAGGTGAACTCTGCTGGGAAGTGTTTGCTCAGGTCAAGCAGCAGAAGCTGGGCCCAGAGCAGGGAAGGCGCATCTCCTACTGGCCGCCAAACTTGGTGATGTGTTTTCCCTAGGGTAGTGATGTGGGCTGCAGGAAGCTGCAGGGCCGAAGGCTTCATAGAGAGAAACTGAGGCTTGGCTTCAGGTAGCAGGGTCCGAGTCCCTAAAGAGAGGCCTGGAGGCCATTGGGAAAGGTGCAGCCTGACTGCAGTGGCTAAACTGGAGCACTGGAGACACTTGGACTGCAGGATGTCGTCTGTCAAGGACAGTGGCAGGGGCGGTGTGGGGCCAGCCTGAGCCCATGAGAGAAGCTGTGTGCTGTGGAGCCGGAAATGGGGCTGCTTAAGCCCTTTGAGCCCAGAAGACTGTGATCCAGATGTTAGATAGTGAGGTATTTACACTCTGGGGGGGTGGGGGTTGGCTTTGATTTCGTTGTGACTGTTCTTCCTTCTCGAGTGAGGACATATTCAACTTGTTTGTGACTTACATGGGAACCTATGGTTAAGAGATTGGGGGTTTTCAAAGAGAACCTTGGACATTTAAAATGTGGAAAGTTTTAAAGATTTTTGGGACTATTAAAGGTAGGAATGTGTTTTAGATTGTGATAGTGATATTAACGTAAGATCTTGGGAACAAAAAAGGAAAGTGTATAGTTAATAGTGATGTATTTGTGTCAAGCTGATGAGGAGTCAATTCTGCAGGTTTTGTGGGGTGTTTTGTTTTGTTTTTCGGGTTTTTTTTTGTTTTTTTTTTGTTTTTTTTTGGTCAGCTTGACATGGCCTGGAGTCATCTGAGTAGAGGGAGCCCTAATTGAGAAAACACCTCCACAGGTGGATCTCTGTGAGTCTGAGGCCAGCTTCATCTACATGGTGAGCTCCAGGCCACCCAAGCCTACAGTGAGACCGTCTCAAAAAACAAACAAACAAACAAATAATAAAAAAAACCTCCCCCAAATCCAAAACCAACCAAACAAAAACTTCTGTGACAATGCCTCCATCAGATTGGCATGTGGGCAAATCTGTCAGGCATTTTCTTGATTAAGGATTGGCGTGGGTGGTGCCACCCCTTAGAAAATGGTCCTGGGCAAGCCGAGATGTTGGGATGGTTCCGCAATTAAGAGCACATACTACTCTTAGAATTTTTTGTTTTTGTTTTTTTGAGACAGGGTTTCTATGTGTAGCTTTGGAGCCTTTCCTGGAACTCACTCTGTAGCCCAGGCTGGCCTCGAACTCACAGAGATCCGCCTGGCTCTGCCTCCCAAGTGCTGGGATTAAAGGCATGCACCACCACCGCCCGGCCACATACTCCTCTTGACTGATTTCCTGCCCTCGCTGCTTTTGCTGATGAACTGTGATGTGGAACTGTGAGTGAAATAACCCTTTCCTTCCCGAGTGGCTTTGGCCATGGTGTTTCCTCACAGCAATAGACACCCTGACCACGATAGTGGGGGACATGGAAGAAGGAGGCAGCAACTGGTTCTCAACGACTTCCGGGCACAAGAGGCAAACACCCTCGTGGCAGAAGCCCCTTCAGGAACAAGACACAGGGGTGGTACCATATGAGGCTGAGAACCCGGTCTGCCTCCTTACAGCAGCGCTGGCTGAGGCCCCTAAGCCACACCTGCTCTCCTGGGCGTGGCTCCCCCCCCCCCACCTTGATGATTAAATCACAGAGGGTGAGAGGGAGGCAGCATGTCACAGTCAGACCTGCCAAGAACAGTCATCCTTCGTGTTCACAAGTCTTCCTGGGCACGAGGCAGATGTGCAGAACAGGCATAGAAGATGTGCAGACACTGTGGTGACTACAAGGGTACCCCAGGGGCTGCGTTTACCCACAACAGCTGGATGACAAGGACCCACTTTTTGCTAAAGATTGGAGAGGGGCAGAACCACAAACAGGAGGGTGCTCCCTGCAAAACAGGAAACTCACAGGCCTCGGTTTATTTGATCACTTTAATATGCCAGACCAGTCAGTAAGGGAGGACGGAGGACCAGTCAGTAGGGAGGACGGAGCACACACAGACATCTGTATTCACAGCACGGAGGGCAGATGTCCACAGCCCTGGGCATGCATGTATCTCCTGTGGAATCGGGCAAATCAAGAATGCATAAATACCACAGCACAGCCAGACTTGGGGGTTTGGGGATCACAGGCCACAGGGGACCATGCTTCAAAGGCAGTCAGAGGCATTAAATACGGGACCTAAACATGACAGTCCACTTCACCGTACACATAACTCGGATAGTCGAAGGAAGGAGACCATGGTATACACGTGCAAGTGGCTTTGGTCAGAGAGAAAACGGACAAGGGAGGTGGAGCCATGCAGTGGAAGGGCTTGCCTGGTCTACTCTCCATCTTCTTCATCCCCACCCAGCCCACAAAGTCACCTGGGATCACAGAATAAATTAGCTGGTCTTGGTGAGATGCCGAAAAGTCCTGCCTGGTACCCTTGATAGCCCCCGGGCCCTCTGTGGGCAGGGAGGACCCGACAGCCGAGAACACTTGAACCCTTGGAAGGAACCGGCCTGGACTGGAGGGGACGGACACCGAACTGATCAGCCAGGCCAAGCGGGTGTGCTGCGCTGCCTGGACCCAGGTCCCGGGAAGAGCAGGAGAGATCGGAGATCACGGAGGAATCCACTTTTGCAAGCAAAGCTGAAGAGGTCAGGACAAGCCTGTGTGTCTTCGCAACTGTCCCAAAGCCCGTTCCCCTCAGAACTGGCTAGCACTGCTCGGGTCACACTGCAGCAGCCGGACAATGGACGGGTCACTCTTGGCACCTTTGATGAATTCTTCCAGGGACAGCTTGCCTGAGGGACAGAAGCAGGAGAAACAGGATCAGCCAGTGCTTTGTTCTTTGAGCTTCTAAAAGGGGTAGGACCTCTGGTCACAGTCTGGAACCTTCTGGAAAATGGACAATGTCCAGTCTCCATTCACTTCCGGAGCATTTACAATTCTTTTTACATATGAATACACGCATTTATTTATTGTGTATGTATGTGGGCACACATGCCATGTTGAGGCACACATGTGCTCAGAGGACAACTTGCAGGAGTTGGTTCTCCTTACACCGTACAAATGTAGGTCCTGGGGATTGAACTCAAGTCATCAGGTTTGGTAATGAACTCTGGGTCTGAAGTAAGCTGCCAGCCCCACCCAGAGGCCTGGAGAGCCATCATGCTCCGGGGTGGCTGGGGAGATAGGACAAACTATGGGTGCGGATAAAGTTCCATTTCTATTAATAGGCTAAAATCCTCTGACCAAGCCAGGGGGTCGGGGCTGGGGGGTAGTAGGGTGTGGTGGGGGGCAGTGGCACATGCCTTTAGTTCAAGCACTCAGGAGACAGAGGCAGGTGGGTTCATGTGAGTTTGTGGTCAGCCTGGTCTACAGAGTGAGTTCCAGGACAGCCAGGGCTACACAGAGAAACCTTGCCTTGTGGGGAAAAATCCCCTGACCAAAAGCAACTTAGGGGAGGAAGGTTTCTTCAGCTTAGTTCTAGGTCACAGAATGTCACTGCAGAGGTTCTAGGTCATAGCCTGTCACTGCAGGGCTCTAGGCCACAGGACGTCGCTGAGCTGTGGGGTTCTAGGTCACGGCCTGTCACTGCAGGGGTTCTGGGTCATGGCCTGTCACTGCAGGGAGTCAAGCAGTAACTTGAAAACACCACAGGACAGAGTATGAATGCATGGCTGCTTGCTGTCAATCTGCTTTCTCCCTTATTTCGATATTCAGCAACCCCCCCCCCCCAAGAATGCTGATGGGCCTTCCCGCATCAACCGACCATCAGGACAATCCCAACAGGCACGCCCACAGGCTGGCATGATCTAGAGCAGTGGTTCCCAACCTTCCTCATGCTGGGACCCTTTAATACAGTTCCTCACGTTGTGGTGACCCCCAACCATAAAAGTATTTTCATTGCTACTTCATAACTGTAAGTTTGCTGTTATGAATCGTAATGTAAATATCTGTGTTTTTCGATGGTCTTAGGTGACCCCTGTGAAAGGTCATTTGATCCCCAATGGGGTTGAGACCTACATGTTGACAACCACTTATCTGGATAATTCTTCATTAGACTCTCCTTCTGAGCCAGGCAATGGTGGTGCACGCCTTTAATCCCAGCAGTCAGGAGGCAGAGGCAGGCAGATCTCTGAATTCAAGGCCAGCCTGGTCTAGAGAGGAGTTCCAGGACAGCCAGGCTACACAGAAAAACCTTTGTCTCTAAAAAAAAAAACAAAGCAAACAAAAAGACTCTCAAGGGACTGGAGAGATGGCTCAGCAGTTAAGAGCACTTGGTGTTTTTGCAGAGGACCTGGGTTCAGTTCCCAGTATCCAACATGGTGGCTCACAACCATTTGTAACTTCAGTTCCAGGGGACCCAGTGCCCATCTCTGACCTCCCTCAGCACCAGGCACCCAATGCAGTACACAAACATATTCATGCAAACACTCCTATACAAAATAAACAATCTTAAAAAAAAAGGGACTTGTGAGGCGATTCTAGGTTGAGTCAAGTTAGAGGAAACCATCACAGTGCCTCCTACTGCAGACTCTTGGCAGTTCCGGGGAGGAGAGGCGTATCCCCGCCCGCCTTTGCTGTCCCTTTCTGGACGGCTTCTCTGTAGCCCTACTTCCTCCCTTCTTGAGTGCCAGCAACTGGCCACAGGCTCACAGGGAAGGCTTCTCTGTCCAGTGGCCTCAGGAGCGAAACATAGACAATGGGACATGTACAGTGGGGGACACAGTCCACCCTCCGAAGCTGGCGGGGCTCCTGGCCTCGGCCATCAGAAACTATAGCCACAGCTTTTAGTAGAGTGTGCCATCGGCGTGGTGCTGCTCCAGCCTCACACCGATGCAAGGGGGCTTATCCCCATTTCACGGAGAAGCAAGCCAAAGCCTGGGAAATGGCCAAGCCTCAATGTGGTGTGTCGGAATCAAAGCCTTGGAGTCACGATGCACAAGAGAGTGGAGAAGAATGCTTTTGAAACAGGCCGCACTAGGCAAGAGGCTGTCCTGCTTTGTGTGTGAACATGTTTTGAAAAGCATTTCCTTGCTGTCTGGAAAGCTTTTGGCTGTCTGCAGTTCCACAGGAGCCTCGAGTCCTGCTGAGCCCTGTCCTCCGCTCACCTGCGCCGAGCACTTCAGGCTCCGCACAGCACTTTCTTGTGCATTAGCGTACATCTAATCTCAGCACAGCCCAGGGAGCCTTTTCTTTCCCTTAATGTTGCCTTTCTTGGTGGAACAAAAGCCAATCAGTCTCGTCTCTACAAAGCCACAGACAGGCAGAATCAACTCACCAGGCGCGCGGTTACCTCAACCTTGCTGGGGTCCTACGAGAAGCTCACAGCCTCACATCCGAGGCAGAGGAGGGCAGAGGGCGCGTCCTCACGGACTTCTCACGGCCTCCCCTCCTTCTGAGGCCTACCTTTCTGCAGCCGTGGTAGGACCTCAGAGTCCTAGGTACTATGACCACAGACTGATGAGGCTTCCATGCCTGATGACCCCCATGAGTATCTGGGTGCCTCACATCTCAGGGTGATGGCAAGAGAAGCCTGGTCGGCTGCTCAGGATCCCATGACTCAAAAGTCCTTTGATTCAGTTCCTCACTTCTCCCCTCTCAGGCTATCAAGTATACTTGCCTCCCCTCCCTAAATACCCTTGTGGAAATAGTAAGACTACTCTCTCCATTAATATTCGGGCTGGCTAATTTGATGTCAACTTGACATAAGCTAGAGTCGTCAGAGAGGAGGGAGCCTCAGTTGAGAAAATGCCTCCATAAGATCTGTCTGTGTGCAAGCTGGTAGGATACTTTCCTTCTTTGGTTTTTCAAGACAGGGTTTCTCTATGTAGCTCTGGCTGTCCTGGAACTCACTGTAGACCAGGCTGGCCTCAAACTTGCAGAGCTCTGCCTGCCTCTGCCTCC
>CABHPP010127017.1:5129-15882 GCA_902168425.1 Peromyscus attwateri
AGAAGAAGAAGAAGAAGAAGAAGAAGAAGAAGAAGAAGAAGAAGAAGAAGAAGAAAAGGAAGGAAGGAAAGAAAGAAACAAACAAAGAAACAAAGAAAGAAAGCCGGGTGAATGAACTTTAATGAGGGTGAGGAGCAAGGTGAAAATGTGAGAGAAGGGAGAGGAGGCCCACAGAAGTGAGGATGCAGAACAGGAGAAAAGGAGAGGAGGGAAGAAGGGAAGTGGAAGTGAGGAGGCAGGAGGGAGAGGAAGGAGAGAAAGGACCAGTAAGAGAAGAGGGGCCCAGGGAAGGAAGAACGGGAGGACAACCTGTACGTGAGCCTCAGCTCAGCAGGATCCCCTCTAGCTTTTCTAGATCTAACCATCTGGTCCTTACGTCTTGATGAGTGAGAGAAAGAAAGACACCCTCCATCAGTCCACTCAGGCTAACCTGACAAGCCTATGGTGGGGTGAGGGGACGGGGCAGATGCCATACCGACCTAGTTCACACATACTAGCACCTGGTGACCCTCCAAGGTCATACCCATCCCTTGTTTAATAATGAAGGTAGATGAACCTCTTGGGCATTCCGTGTGGGAATGAAAAGAGTTCAGCAGCCGCCAGCGGAAAGTCACGTGACAGTTCCCTCGGTATCAAATGGTTGCCTGATCCAACAGCCCAGCGTCTTCCTGTCTTCAGGTGGGGGAGTCGACAAACAAGTTGTGCTGTGTCTGTTCCACCCTAAAAAGGAATGAAGGTGGCTGAGTCTGGAAGACCGTGCTAAGGGGAAGAAGCCAGGCTCGTCAGCTGAATGCCGTATGAGTCCCTTTGTGTGAAAGATTCACAATGGGTATAGCTGTGGACCTGTCCATCGGAAGGCAGAGTGGGGGCAACGGCCCAGTGGGTCTGGCTTCCTTTTGGAGTAAAAGGGGTATTTAGAAACAAGATGGGAAGCAGGGTTTGCCCAGCATCCTGAAAGGAGGAGGCCCTTTGGAGTCCTTTTTATTTTATTTTATCTCCCCTGGCCCTGGCAGCTGCTCACTTTAGCATGGCTGGTTTTATGTTATGTGAATTTCACCTCAATAAAAAATGAAAGGCTAGTTGGCTGTGGTAGAAAACGCCTGTCATCTCAGCACTTAGGAGGTAGAAGCAAGAAGCAAGAATATCAGCAATTCAAGGTCACCTTGGCTACACAGTGAGCTCAAGGCTATGTGAGACCCTCTTTCTCAAAAAAAAAAAAAATTGCTTTTCAATTAAAAAAATAAAGCAACTGAGAATTGGTCAGGGAGTCACTGAGTCTACATCTTTCAACATTTTCCTCACCTTCTTTGGAAACTAGCGCTTGTGCCCACATGTCACAACCTTCCCCAATGCCCGGGGGCAGCAAACATCTGCTCTGAAGTCTCAGATGATGGTTGAAAGCCCCCAGGATGCTTCTTTGTACAGTGAGGTGGCCTGACCCAAAATCTCCTCCTTAACCCAGGAGTGAGCGCCTCCCTTCCAGGCCCTGCCTTCCAGAACCCGCTGCCTTCCTGAGCAGGTGGCATGCACCAATCTGCACTGAGAAGCTCAGCTTTGCGCTTCAGTTATCATTGAACCATCTGCCCACCATCAGACCCACCTCATCCTTGTCATTTTGCTCCAAAGACAGCCTTCGAGGTGGCTCAGTAGCTAAAGGGGCTTGTCACAAACCTGACCACCTGATTCCCTAGGACCTGCGTGGTAGGAGACAACTGATTCCCGCAGGTTGTCCTCTGATTCTCACACATGCACTATGGTACACACCCCTACACACACACACACACACACACACACACACACACACACACACCCGCACTCACAAACATACAATAAATAAAAGGGGGCTGGCGAGATGGCTCAGTTGTTAAGAGCACTTGCTGCTCCTGCAGGGAACTCTGGATTCATTCCCAGCTCCCTCCCACATGGTCACTTGAAATCACTTGAACTCCAGTATCTGGGAGTGTGATACCCTCTTCTGGTCTGCACAGGCACCTACATGCACATGGTACACAAACACACGCAAGCCCATACACATATACACAAAATAAATAAATATAGTAAAATAAATCTAAAAACATTGTTAAAATTTTTTTTTGGCTTTTTCAAGACAAGGTTTCTCTGTGTATAGCTTTGGAGCCTGTCCTGGAACTTGCTCTGTAGCCCAGGCTGGCCTTGAACTCACAGAGATCTACCTGCCTCTGCCTTCCGAGTGCTGGGATTAAAGGCTTGTGCTAACACTGCCCAGTTTTTTTCTTTTCTTTCTTTCTTTTTTTTTTTTTTTGGTTTTTTGAGACAGGGTTTCTCTGTGTCGTTTTGGTGCCTGTCCTGGATCTTGCTCTGTAGACTAGGCTGGCCTCGAACTCACAGAGATGCGCCTGGCTCTTCCTCCCAAGGGCTGGGATCAAAGGCATGCACCACCTCCACCCAGCCACCGCCCAGCTTTAATTCAGTTTTTAATTAGGGGCAGGCAGATCCTAGCACCCAGGGCTACACAGAGAAATCCTGTCTTGAAAAACAAAAACAAAAACAAAAACAAACAAACAAAAAAAAACCAAAAACAAAGCCCTCTAGCCTGGCATGGAGGCACCCACACTTTTAATCCCAGACACTTGGAAGGCTAAGGCAAAAGAGCTGTGAGCTGGTGGTCAGCCAGGACAAGTTAGCAAGACTGTCTTTATTTGTTTGTCTGTCTGTCTTTTTCTTTGAGACAGAGTTTTCCTGTGTAGCCCTGGCTGTCCTGGAACTTGCTTTGCAGATCAGTATGGTCTTGAATTCAGACCTGCCTGCCTCTGCCTCTCAAGTGTTGGGACTAAAGACACGTGCCACCACTACCTGGCTCTTTTTTTTTTTTTTAATAAAAATATTTTTATATGCATGGGTGTTTTGCCTGCATCTATGTTTTGTCTGGTCTGGGTGGAGGCCATAAGAGGGTATTGGATCCCCTAGAACTGGAGTTACATACAGTTGTGAGCCACCATGTAGGTGCTGGGAATTGAACTCAGGTCCTCTGGAAGAGCAGCAAATGCTTTTTACCATTAAGTTAATTTTACAGCCCAAGACCCTGTCTCAAAATAAATTTCTAGGGGCTAGGAAGATGGCTCAGGGGGTAAAGGCACTTGCCACCAATCCTGATGACCTGAGTTTAATCCCCAGAACCGACAAGGTTGAAAAAGAAAACCAATTCCTGCAAGTTTTCCTCTGCCTTCCACGTACACACACACACACACACACACACACACACACACACACACACACCACACCACACCACATCACATTCACACACACACCCACACCCACCCCACACATGCATCCCATGTCACATTCATATAGCTACCTATACATACACACACACACACACACACACTCCCCCACATACACCCAACACACATACTATGTCACACTCACCCCCTCCACACACACCAACATATACATACCACGTCATACTCACATACCCTTCTCCCCACCCCCATATACAAATAAATAAATTTAAAAGTTTTTTTTTACATTTTTTGAGACAGTCTCATGTAGTCCCAGCTGGCCTCAAATTCACTATGTAGCTGAGGGTGGCCTTGAACTTGTGATCCTCCTGCCTTTTCCTCCCAAATGCTAGGATTACAGCTGTGCACCACCATGCCTAGCTTTTCCAAATTAAAAATCAAAAAACAAAAGAAAAAAAGAAAAATGTAAAGGGCTGAGTGTTGTAGCTTGAGCACTTACCCAGCACATCCAAGAACCTGGGTTCTATTCCCAGCACTGTAAAATAAAAAACAAGGGCTGGAGAGATGGCTTAGTGGTTAAGAGCACTGACTGCTCTTCCAGAGGACCCTGGTTCAATTCCCAGCACCCACATGGCAGCTCACAACTGTCTGTAACTCCAGTTCCTGAGACCCAACACCCATGGCAAAACACCAATGTATGTGAAATAAAAATAAATTTTAAAAAATTAAAATAAAATAAATAAAAAACAAACCAGTCAAGCAGTGGTTGCCTACACCTTTAATCCCAGCAGAGGCAGGCAGATCTCTGAGTTCAAGGCCAGCCTGATCTACAGGGTGATCACAGGACAGCCAGGGCTACACAGAGAAACCCTGTCTCGAAAAACAAACAAACCAACCACTTATGATTGTTTTATCACCACTAAGCTAAGACCTCAGGTCTCTGGAATCTCCCATTGCTCACAATCTCTGTCCCTTTCCAAGGTGCTAGGCCCTGGGCTGGCTGCTAGGGAGCTGGCAGTGCAAGGCCTTCCAGAATGATCCACACCCTTACACTGCTCCCCTCACGGAGGCTTCCACTCCCACTAGCTCTACAGATGGGACAGAGACCCTCAGCTCTCTGAGGTCCTGACACAAGGTTCTCACCTTCTTCTCAGTCAAATGGACATGCATTGCTCATCTCCAACAAATGCCCAGGCCCTCCCTCCTGACCTCTGCAGCGCATCCAAGGACCCCAGGGCACAGCTACTCAGAGTGAAGTCTACGGATCAGGGCTGGCCAAGGAGACAGAAACAGAGAATAACCTTGAAAAACCATGGCAGCCATTTGACATTGAAGCACGTGACTGTTTCTGCTGTGTTTTACAAAAGCATGATGCACAGCCATTGGGACACTTAAAAAGCAAGCCCCTCTATCATAAAGGTTTGAAAAGGCACTGCTGTGGCTGTGTGTATGTGTGAATGTATGTGTGTGTATGTGTGTGTATGTATGTGTGTATGTGTGTGTATGTGTGTATGTGTATATGTGTGTGTATGTGTATATGTGTATGTGTGTATGTGTATATGTGTGTGTATGTGTATATGTGTATGTGTGTATATGTGTATGTGTGTTATGTGTATATGTATGTGTGTGTGTGTTATGTGTATATGTATGTGTGTGTGTGTTGTCCTTGCTTTTGCCTTTGTTCCTGCCTCAGACCTCCATCCTGAAGGCAGCCCAGGCAATCCAGGGTTTCCTTCCCCAATGGTAGCTTCTAGCAACCCTAGCCTTCTTCACCTTCAGTTAGCCATAGAGTAGTAGTTCTCTGTCCTACACTTGCCCAATAGCAGATCATAAGACTCCTCATTCTGGAAGATTCCTGGCCGGCAGCAGGGAGGAATGCTGAAGGAGCTGAACGTCAAACCTGCCGCTGGCTTCCCTCAAGCTATCACGATGATGCCCTGACTCCTCCACGAAAACTCAGAAGGACAGGATCTGGCAAGTTTCCGGATGGCTAGACTGTGGAGGTTGCTGAAGTGTGGCCCAAGAAGAGTATATGGGAGTTCCGTGCCCTTCCTGATGCCTCACATACACAGCAATTCATCTGTTCTGTGGAAGAGCCTTTATTTCTTTTTGTTTTGGTTTGGTTTTTGGTTTTTGTGTTTTTTTTGAGACAGGGTTTATCTATAGCTTTGGAGCCTGTCCTGGAACTCACTCTGTAGACGAGGCTGGCCTCGAACTCACAGAGATCCACCTGCTTCTGTCTCCTGAGTGCTGGGATTAAAGGTGTGTGCCACTACCGCCTGGCTTATTTCTTACTTTAAAAATTTTTTTAATTTTTATTTTATGTGCATTAGTATTTACCTGCATGTATATCTATGTGAGGGTGTCAGATCCCCTGGAACTGGAGCTACAGAGAGTTGTGAGCTGCCATGTGGATGCTGGGAACTGAACCCAGATCCTCTAGAAGAACAGCCAGTGCTCTTAACCACTGAGCCATCTCTCCAGCCCCTATTTGTTACTTTTTAATTTTTGTTCATGTGTATGTGTGTTTGTGTGTATGTGCGTGTGTTTGAGTATGTGTGTGGTGTGTATGTGTGTGGTGTGTGTGTGTGGTGTATGCCCATGTGTATGTGCACATTCACATGCTTGTGAGCATGCACAAAGGCTGGAGGAAGACAGGCTGTCTTGTTCTATCGCTCTATCTATTCCCTTGGGGAAGGTTCTCCCTGAACCTGGAGCTAGGCTGGTGGCCAGCAAGTCCAAAAAAGATCTTCTAGTCTCCGCCCCATCATGTCCCACTGAGATGTACAAGCTGCCACACTGGGCTTTTTACATGGGTGGTGGGATTTGAACCCAGGTCCTCATGCTTTTCTAATAACCATTCCTACCTGCTGAACTGTCTCCCAGATCTGGTGATATCTTTTATAAAAGATATATCAGCAGCAGGATATGTCAGCATTGGGGAATTTGAGACAGGAAGATTGAGAGTTGGAAGCCAGCCTAACAACATAACGAGATTTTATCTTTAAACAAACAAAGAAAGGAAGCCAGGCAGTGGTGGCACACACCTTTAAACCCAGCATTTGGGAGACAGAGGCAGACTGATCTCTGATTTCAAGGCAGACCAGGTCTAAGAGTGAGTTCAGGACAGCCAAGGCTACACAGAGAAACCCTGTCTCATAAAACAAAAAAAAGAAAGAAAGGTTGGCATGGGTGCATCCCATGCCCTTGGGAAGTGGAGGCAGGAGCATCAGGAGTTCTAAATCATTCTTAGCTATGTATCGAGCTGGAAGTCAGCCAGGGCTGTATGAGACCTTGTCTCAAATAAATAAATAAAATCAGCCAGGCAGTGGTGGTGCACACCTTTAGTCCCAGCACTCAGGAGGCAGAGGCAGGTGAATCTGTAAATTCAAGGCCAGCCTGGTCTACAGAGTGAGTTCCAGGACAGTCAGAGCTACACAGAGAAACCCTGTCTCAAGAATAAATAAATAAATAAACAATCAATCAATCAATCAATCAATCAATAAATTAGAAACAGTTTAACCGGGTGGTGGTGGCGCATGCCTTTAATCCCAGCACTCGGGAGGCAGAGCCAGGTAGATCTCTGTGAGTTCCAGGCCAGCCTGGTCTACAGAGTGAGTTCCAGGAAAGGCGCAAAGCTACACAGGGAAACCCTGTCTCCAAAAAAAAGAAAGAAAGAAAGAAAGAAAGAAAGAAAGAAAGAAAGAAAGAAAGAAAGAAAGAAAGAAAGAAAGAAAGTATCAACCAGGAAATGTAAATAAGTATTTCAGGGTTTCCCTGTGTTCTGTAAACAGTCAAAAGAACTAACACTGAACCCAAGAAGGTATGGGGAGCCCTGCTTTATAGACGATCCTCAGAACACAGGTTGATCAACCAGGGAGTGTGAGTGGCATGGGATGGGATGATCTCAGGGTCCGAAGCCCCAGCCTACAGGATCTGGCCTAATTCTGTCAGCCTTATCTCTGATTGCCTCTTGCAACACAGGACCTGAGCACACATCCTGTACCTTCCCCTCACAGCCCAGGCCTTTGCCCAATAGCCTAATACTGTTCCGCAGCATGGGCTTATCTTTTCCTTCCTCTGCACCTGTGGATACCTGACTCCAGCTCTGAGGCCAGGTCAGATTCCATTTCCTCCAGAAAGTTCTTCCAGAGCCCGCCCCTCTCCTCAGAAACACACACCAATAAGTTCTAGCTAAAATTCCCTCTTGGGCTCTTGAAAAACACACTTAGCTTTCTCTTCTTTCTTTCTTTCTTTCTTTCTTTCTTTCTTTCTTTTTTTTTTCTTTTTTTTTTTTTTCTGTTTTTCAAGATTGATTTATTTTGCTCGGTGTGGTGGCGCACGCCTTTAATTCCAGCACTCCAGAGGCAGAGGCAGAGGCAGAGGCAGGCGGATCTCTGTGAGTTCAAGGTTCTAGATGAGCCAGAGCCTTGCTCCCCTGGGCCCCTCTGGCCTCTCCACCCTCTAGAGCATCTAGCACTGTGCTAGGTGGGTGGATTCTGGTCATGCTACTGTCCTGCTCTGACTCCACCTGGGCCCTTTTGAGCTAAGTCTCCTTCATATTCTCTGTCCCAGCCCTGGTGTCATAGCCCCTTCCCTCTGGGGTCTGACTCTCTCAGCAATAACTGTTGATCTATGACTGAGGACAAACCAAATATAATGATATATAAAATATTAAGAACTGCAGGTTTGGGGGCTTGGATTTTTTTTTCATATTTGTTGAGTAGGAAATCATGTTGGTGTGTGTGTGTGTGTGTGTGTGTGTGTGTGTGATACAAAACTCAAACAGTGAAAAGAGAAAGAACACGTCTGTAGCCTTAACATCTGAGATGTGAAGGCAGAAGGGTCAGAGTTCAAGGTCACTCTTAGCTCCATAGTGAGTTACAGTCCAGCCATGGCTACACAGGGAGCCCCCTGTCTCAAAAAATAATTATGAGCCAGACAGTGGTGGCACATACCTTTAATCCCAGCACTCAGGAGGCAGAGGCAGGTGGATCTCTGTGAATTCAAGGCCTCAAGTCCTGGTCTACAGAGTAAATTCCAGGACAGCTACACAGAGAAACCCATCTCAAAAAGCCAACCAAAGAAAGAAAAAAGTAATTGATTAATTTTAAACACTAAAAAAATGTTTTAAAGGAATATAGTAAGAAGTCAGTTTCCCTGCCCTGTCTGTCTGCAGCCACCCAGGTCCTGCCCCAGTAGTAAGTAGCCAACTCCGAGCCTTGCAGGGGTTCTATAATGTGGGCCGTTGTATTCGGCTACCCACACATGGACAGGATGCACACCAACACCTCACACTGGAGTTGTTGCTTTGTCAGTGCAGGTAAGGTGCCTCTGAATGGATGTTCAACGGCCTCCAGCACACGAAAAACCCTCCTTGGTTCTCCCTGGAGTGGGCAGAGCGCATCTGTGGATCCAGTCTCTAAATCTCCATGGCCAGAGAAGGGAGGTGAGTTCTCAGGGAGCTGTTCCATTTTGTTTTACTTTGTTGTTGTTTTCTTTTGCTTTGTTTTGCCTGAGACAAGATCTCACTGCACAGCCCTGGCTGGCCTGGAACTCACTCTGTAGACCAGGCTACCACTGAACTCACAGAGATCCTCCTGCCTCTGCCTCCAGAGCTCTAGGATGGAAGGTGTGGACCACCACAGCCAGTGTTGGTTCACTTTATTTTGTTTGGTGGTGCCGAGGATCAAATCCCAGGCCTCACACATACTAGGTAGGTGCTCTACCACTGAGTCACATCTCCAGTTCAAAATGTTTTAAATATGAATCATTACGTCTACTTTTGTCTCGATTCACGGATCCATAGCAGCCAACCTTTCTCTTCGTCGCTCTGTCTTCTAGTTGTGTAGCAGCTGGAGAAGCAGAGAGAGATAGAAGGGTCTCTACGGGATTCAAAGCTATGAGAGTCAGCTTCCGTCACTGTCACAAAACATCTGAGCTCATCATGTTATCAAGAGAAAAGGGTTGCTGGTTGCAGGCCGCGACCCGGTGGCCCCACTACTTTAAGCACAAGTGAAGCAGTGCATCATGGTAGAAGCATATATGGAGCGAAACTGTTCCTGAACATCGTGAGCCAAAGAGCAGAGGGAAGAGAAAGAATGAGGACCCCATGATGCCCCTCAAGGACACACCTCCAATGGTCTAATCCCTCTTACTAGAGCCCAGCTCCTAAAGGCTCCACTATCTCCAATAAGAGACCCTAGAAACCAAACCTTTAGTATAGGAACCTTTTTGTTTTCCCCTTGGTATTTTGAGATGGGTTTCTCTGTGTAGCCCTGGCTGTCCTGGAACTCACACTGTAGACCAGGCTGGCCTCAAACTCACAGAGATACACCGGCCTCTGCCTCCTGAATGCTGGAATTAAAGGTATGGCTACCATTGCCTGCCTGGCATAGTATGCAGACTTTTTTTTTTTTTTTTAATTTTATTTCGGGGAGAAATAGTCTTCCTCGAGGATGAGCACACCAATTGGTTATCCAATACCAAATCGTCAGTCCTGGAAACATACATACAACTAATATTCTACAGATGAGCAGGTTATAATTAGGAATATATACATATAAACATACTACATATATATGATAACAATTAATAAATAAAGAGGTCATAAATTTGAGAGACAGCAAGGAGGAGTGTATGGCAAGGTTTGGAGGGAGAAAAGGAAAGGAAGAAATGTGGTAATTGTATTATAATCTCCAAAATTAAAAAAGTTTGCCAGGCAGTGGTGGCACACACCTTTAATCCCAGCACTCGGGAGGCAGAGGCAGGCGGATCTCTGTGAGTTTGAGGCCAGCCTGGTCTGCAGAGTGAGTTCCAGGACAGGCTCCAAAGCTACACAGAGAAACCCTGTCTTGAAAAAACAAAACAAGGGGCTGGAGAGATGGCTCAGTGGTCAAGAGCACCGACTGCTCTTCCAGAGGTCCTGAGTTCAATTCCCAGCAACCACATGGTGGCTCACAACCACTTGTAATGGGATCTGGTGCCCTCTTCTGGCCTGCAGGGACACATGCAGGCAGAATACTGTATACATAATAATAAATAAATAAACCTTTAAAAAAATAGCACTTTAAAAAAAAAAAAAAGAAAAAACAAAACAAAATTTAAAAGTTTAAGTTTTTATTTTATGTACATGGATGTTTTGCCTGCATGTGTGTGTGTAACACTTATTGCCTGGTGCCCAAGGAGGCCAGAAGAGGGTGCTGGATCCCCTGGAACTGGAGTTACAGACAGCTGTGAGCTATTATGTAGGTGCTGGGACTCAAACATGGGTCCTCTGGAAGAGCAGCCAGGGCTCTTAAGAGCTGAGCCATCTCTCCAGTCCCTAAAACATGGATTTTTTTTTTTCCTGTTCTTTGTTTTTCAAAGCAGAGTTTCACTGTGTAGCCCTGGCTGTCCTACAACTTCCTCTGTAGACCAGGCTGGTCTTCAAACACAGAGATCCGCCTGCCTCTACCTCCTGAGTGCTGGGATTAAAGGCGTGCGCCACCACACCATTCTTCTTCTTCTTCTTCTTCTTCTTCTTCTTCTTCTTC
>CABHPP010127018.1:0-49507 GCA_902168425.1 Peromyscus attwateri
CCCCACCCCGGGGTTGCCAGGGGATCCCCGTACCTGAGCCAGGGCCCTGGCGCGTGGCTGGGGCTTCCCTGGTGCCCGGAGAGGCAACCCAATGAATGGTGTTATGGAGGAGGCCAAGCGACTCAGGCACAGGAGAGCTGCTGCTGGCCCCTCCGTGAGCTGAAGGAAGAGGCAAGGTGAAGCCCTGGGCTCTGAGGGAGGTGGAGAGGATTTTTGCGACCCCCGCCGGGGACCGACCTCAGCTCATCTCTGGCTCCCATTCTGCAGTGTCCCTGCCAAAGGGGACTGCCCCCTGGACGCTTTGAAAACTTAGAAATCCCGAACTGTTTTTGAAATGTCCCGCTCAAGATGGGAAAAGTGGAGTGAGGCAGTTTCGGGGGCTATAACCTGACATTTCTGGCCGGCAGGGCTCTGCCTAGCACGTGAGACACCAGTTCTGCCTTGGGTGGATCTATGGCAGTGTCCTCATAAAAAGTTTTAGATAAGAGATCATGGAGGTTGCATGACTTTTGCGTTTCTTTTTGCAGTCTCTTAACTGGAGGCCAGTTTTGCCCCAAGCACAAAATAGAAGTACAAAAACTTCCTGTTTGCCGCTTCTGAGAACGTGTTCCAGTGATGGAACCTCAAAGGAATGTGTGCATTCCTCTCCCACAAGTGTCCAGGGGCAGGGGTGCTGGGAGAAGTTCATAGAAGCAAGAATGGCAGAGCCGTGAGAGATGAGCCAATGTTCAGGGAAAGAAAAAAAAAATGAGTGAGCCAACACACTATTTTTCTTCCAACAGAGAGATACTCAAAACTGTAAGTCATGTGTAACTTTCCAAAGGCACACGTTGGGTGAGCTTACATAAAGGGGCAATATGCTGGTATATGCTAGACACACAAATTTCTTTCACAATTGGTGTGTGCAAAGCCAAGTCTCCTCGCTTCCAGCCAGGAGTTCCATGTCCAGAACAGGACCCAATTACTGAAGTTCACCTGGACGGGAAGAAGGAAAAGTATTCCAGTTTTGACAAAGTCCTGTGTCCGGTGGGATCGTGATCTGTTTGTGGATCAACACCCCAACACTTTGATTTGACTGAAAGGGTACAGGTAGGCAGGGTCTGAATGAGAAGACACCCAATTTTCCATTATGGGACATTACAGCAGCAGCCAGCCATTTTGGAGTTTGGGCATGGTTAGGATTGCAGCATTGGTTGTGTGTGAAAGGTGAGTTTCTGAGGGAAATTCAATACCCTAGAAATAGCCTGAAGGCCCAAAGGCTAATGGTTAACCACAACTCCATGACTCTTTGGTGTGTTTGGATTCATGGAGTCCCAAGCAGAGTATTTAGGAACTACCAAATACTAAAACAATTGGGAAAGCACTTAGTTTGTAGTTGGGCAGAAAGAAAATAGATAAAGATCAAGAAGTACTATTGTTACAGGAATTAGAAAATGAGATTTTAGCATTATTAACTATCAGTTAAAAACCATCAGTGGTTCAGAAGCAGCCTTTCCGTGGAGAGTGAGAATAATTGTGTACAAAGCAGAGGAGCATCCAATTGTGTGACAACCTTTGTGCAATAGAATTGTGTTTAAAGTGGCAATGGGTTTGAACCAAAAGAAGTTATATTGGACTGAGCCTGGAGGGACCTTAATATACAGGTGAAAATAAAAAAAAATTTTAAAAAAAGACAATGTTCTTGGCAAAATATCTGAAAGCTGTTTGGGGATATACAGTTCAATAATAGAGTGCTTGCCCATGTGCTCAAGGGCCTGGGTTTGATCGCTAGCACCGGCCAAAAGTAAAGCCAAAAAATAGAACTTAACAGGCATGTATCAAATAATCCTTCCCACATTGTTAAACAATGAAAAGATCTTAAGTTTAGAGAGAGAAGTACCTGCCGCCACTACACTAAGGACTCAGCTACCTCTGTTCGGTTTACTAACGGGGCTGTTGAGGTGCTTTTTTAAGCTGCCCTTCAAGGTACTGTGATGTCACCGCCCTGACCCAGGAGCAACTCTTCAGTTATAAAATGTTAACATGAAATCCTCCTTCACATGACACCCTGCTTTGCACTTGATTTTTCTTCTGTTTGTTTTTGTGATGGCTGTGTTTGAATTTGGGGAAATGTGATGAATAACCACTTCAGGTGGTATATAAGTCTAATCTAATGCAAATTATCCCCTAAAAATATAGTAATTTTCCCCACAAGGTGCCACAAAATAGTACCAAGAAGCAGACATCGTCTACAGGATGATTGTTGCCACTCCGTCTCTCTCTCCTGTTAGTATGGGATCCTACCGGCCTCTTACAATGCTAAGAGGGTCAGATGGAAGAGCAAAGATTGCAATGGATATTACCATTCCTGTAATCCCTCCCTGTCCTCTTCCATCAGACACTGTGACCCCATGACTGTTTTTAGTTATGAGAACAGATAAGGCTCACATCTCTTTAGTCTGAGAGATGCTTTTCCATGGGCCTTCCAGTGGATCTGTGTTACCTAATTAATTACACACCCATCATTTTTTAGTAGCTTAAAAAGTTTCTGAGTTGGGTTATTGTGTAAGCTTGGGTGAGACGTAACAAAGCTAAACTCATGGTCAACAACCTAACACACACACACTATAAAATACAAACTTACTAATCTGTTCTGTGGATTCAGGATGGGGTTTTTGTTTCCTTTCACTCTAACTTTTCTCAGTGTTCCTATCTTCCCCTCTTCCCCTTTTTTGGCTGTTTCTGGTACTTTGTAATCATTTGTATCCTTCAGGCTGTAAACTTTCCTTTCTACCCCTGTTCGATGAACTGGGTTTGATTGCTGGGAAGCCAGGTCAAGCCCAGGGGCACTTTCCAAGGCTGTATCTGCCATAGTCTGGATCAAGCAAAGTCCAGTGAGTTGCTTAGCATCTGGGGCCTCTCCAGGACTCTGTTAAACCTGCTGCAGGGCTGAGATGGAAAGGTAGAAAGGTCTATAAGCCTGGGCTTGGCTTCACTGGCTTTAGAACACAGTGATCATTTCTTGCTTTATTTCTCTGAGATAATTCTGAGCGCAGTTAAGTACCAACAGGACTCTTTAAAGAATTCACATGCATGGAACGTAAGTACCTCAAGGAGTGAAAAGGACACGAACAGGAAAAACTTTAAAGAAATGTAGTTTACTTAATTAGAAAAAGAAACAACGAAACTTGCTGATAGAGGAAAGGCTAGGAGGAGAGGGAGGAAAGAGGAGAAGAGGGAAGAAAAAAAGGAAGGGAAAGAAAAGAAAAGAAAAAGAATGGGAAAAGGATAGGGAAGAGGGAGGAAATTTCCAGGACATGGTGGTGCACATTCAGGAAACAGTGCAGCCCGGTAGACACTGAGAAGCTTTCTCAAGAAAACAAAGCAGACACAAAGACAAAAATCCTAAACTGAGATACCTCTTAATCAGAAAAAGAAAGTGAGAGATTAAGTGCTGGCAAGTTGATGTTTTACGTTCCCCTTGTCCATCTTCAGAGGTGATAAAGGTTGGTAAACTCTTTAGAAAAAGTTTTGAGGTTTCTAGGGTTTGGTTTAATTTTACCGGGTCTTTGTACACAGCCCAGGTGGCCTGGAACTCAAAGAGCTCCACCAGCTTCTGAGTGCTGAGTGAAGAGGTCTATACTCCCACATTCAGTTCAGTTTGGGGATTTTAACAGAAACCTTAAATACACTCATTCTCTTCAACCAAATCTCTCCATTTGAAGAAATGCATCTTGCCAGACACGGTGACTCTTGCACTGAGCAGGCAAAGGATTGATGAAAGCTCATGGCTAGTCTGGACAACGAAGCAAGACCCTGGACCAAAAGAAGAAGGGAGGGGCGGGGGGAGGTGGAGGAGGAGAAACATAATTAAAAAGAAGCATCTGTTAATAAATGTGAGGGGAAACATCACTGCAAAGGTGAAAAGATCAACTGTAGCAGGAATCTTAAATAGTCTTATTAATAAGATCAAACCTGAGGCCAGTTATTGGGGTGAAGCTGGAAGATGAGAGAGACAGAACAGGCCACAGCTAACCTCACCTGGCCAACTTCTCAGCTGATCTTGTTTCCTCAGACTGGAAGCCTCTGTGTCTTCATATCCCCATGGCTCTCAGCTGAACTGTGCTGCTCAAAACCTAAAAGCTTAACCAGCCAAATGCTTCTAGTTTCTGGTCCTCACGCCTTATATACCTTTTTGCTTTCTACCACCACTTCCTGGGATTAAAGGTTCGCTTTCTGGGATTAAAGGCATGAGTCACCATGCTTGGCTGTATCCTTGAACACATGGATTTCTGCCTCTGGAATGCTAGGATTAAAGATGTGAATGCCACCATTTTCTAGCCTTTGTATCTAGTGGCTGTTCTGTCTCTGACCCCGGATAAGTTTATTAGGGTGCACAATATTTTGGGGGACACAATACCACCACAATCAACTGTAGGAACACGATTACACTACTGATTTACACATACCTTGAAACCTGCTGCTGTCAGTGATGCTCATGAGGCATGTGTACAAATACAGAAGCAGGTTTTGAACTAATGTCAGTAAAGGCAGTATTTTGTCTGTCTTATTCATTGTGACGTAAGAGCCTAGTGGCATGCTAGCACAAAGACAACAAATATTGTTCAGTGGATATGGACCATACTTTCACAACTTCCAAGACAAAAACGGCTAAGAGTATTCTGCAAGGTTAGGTCTTTTGTGATGGGCATGGATGAGGTCTTTCCTCACTAGTTCCTTGTTGCTGTTCTTTAGTGAAAACGCTATCTTTCCAGAAGGGAGGGGCAAAGAATGAATAAACACGGGTATGAACTTAGTAAACAATGCTGTTTTCACGTTTTTTAAAGTTCTGTTCTTAAAATGTGAAGATTCAGGCAGGCTGTTTTAGAATTCGTCAGTATTAAAGTTGATAAGAGAAAAAAACTGAAAGACCGTTTTTTAATCATGAAAAGCACAGTAACTAGTTAAATTAACAGGCGACTTCGTCTAAGTCACAACAGAAAGGATTGTGTAATGAACTAAAAGTGAGTTGAGGTAACTACTCACCAACATGAAAGCAAATTACTTTGAGATAGTCCGTATCACATATCTGTAGTTTATGTTGATGTATGATATAGACATATTTCTAAATTAAATTTATAACTGAATACTAAAATGAGAGGATCCCCATGAATTCCAGGCCAGCCTGAGCTACAAAGTGATACCTTGTCTCAAAAAAGAAAGGCTAAAAACAACAACAAAAGGTTCTTAAAATGCCACTTCTTGGAAAAATCAGAATAATGAGGTTTTGACTGTAGGTAAAGCAGAGTTATAACATGGGAAACAGTAGAACAACAAACATCACAGGAAAAAATGTGTATTCAAGTAGGTAAGTACTGAATCTTCAACATGCCTTTATGTGCACATCCACACAAAGTTTAAACAGTAAACTATAAAAATGGTTTTCGCTGTGAAAAGGGATTCATACATGCCTCACATAGTACTGCATAGCTCTATAAAAATATGAGAACACCATACAATTAAAAGAAAACTAGAAACAAGATCTACTAACTGCATACAAAAAGTATTTATACTTGCCTTAAAATACTTGGAATGTATAGTAAAATGAGGGTGTACATTTTTGTACCCCAAATCTAAAAACAATAATGCCAAGTACCTGTGAGTAGGCCTTTCTCTGTGTTACTGATGGCAGGGTGAATTGATATAACCTTTTTGGAAAGCCATATGGCAGTAAGTTTCAAAGCCATAAAAATGCTCATACCCTTTAACCTAGTGATTTTGCTTCTGGAAATCTATCCTAAGGAAATAATACAAAATGCTTTCAAATGCCATATGCCTGACAATGTTTGTCCCCATGTAATCTGTTTTCTATAAATACAAAAACCACTCAAATTGTCCAACATAAGAGCTAGGGTTTAGTAAAATATGGTACATTCACTTGATGGAAAATGATTTGTAAATGGTAAGTAAATTTGTAAAATGGTAAGTAATATAATTGTTACCAACTCCTTTGTGTGGCTAAGTCAGTTTCTCTAAGGTCTGCTCATAGACTACTCAATAAGACTAACTGGAGATGTTGGGCATCATTTTTTTAACTGATATGTAGATTTTTCTAGGATACTTTACAGCATCTCATATGTAAAATCAGAATAAATATGTCTCTTCTTCAGTAAATAACTATATGCAGAGTGATTGCCTGGGGAAATGTATAAAAGAGATTCAGGGAAAATACACAAAGAACTATTTTGGATTAAGGAGCCTGTTTCCTTGTGGTTCTGGCTACCTTGTCTATATTGCACAAATGGTATCTAATTGGAAAAGACTCAGAGTGGAGCATTATTCTTTCATTTGTAAATAAAGTAGTTTAATCTGATATAAGCATGCTTACATTTCCTGTGAATGTCTTTATAACTAAGGCAGAATAACAAAGTATCATTTAAATGAGGATGTCTCTATACCAAGAGTTCTATCCTAAATACCTGTAATAACCCATGAAAGATTTCAAAGGTATACCTAAAAAATGTCAAGGTGCATATGGTTTTTAATCTCTCTGGGTTGTAATGTCCCAAAGTAACTCATATAAAGTGAACAGCACAGAGTAATGTCAGTGGATTAAAACAAAAGTAATAAATAAATATTCTATAAGAACATATAACACTCGGCACATAAAGAGTTGACTACCTAGTACCAGTACTTAAATGCAAAAAAAAAAAAAAAAAGTTGACATACTAGATACACTAGATATTTTCAGCCAAGGAAGTTACGGATCTTAGGTACTAAATGGCCTTCCCTAGATTCCTAAAGGTAGCTCCTAACAGAACAGTAGACAGAACTTGGGAAGCCAGGCATGGTGATTTGTGGCAGTAATTCCAGCACTTGGAATGCTGAGGCAGGAGAATTGCCACAAGTTCAAGGCCAGTCTGGGAGACATACCAAGTTCTAGGCTAGCCTAGGCTAAGAGTGATAAATGAAAAAAAAAAAAGAGTGATAAATGTTTCAAAAACAAAAACTTCAGAATTCTATCCCCATACTGTTATACTTATCATAGCCACCAAGGCATCATCGATTTCTTCTAAGTTTTTATTCACCTCTATCTGTAAACAGGAGAGCCTCTATGTTAGGGTAGCATAGCTCAATCCTGTTACAGTCATTCAAAACAGACTGTTTTCATAATTTTATCATAGTTTATTTGTATAATAATTTCTTTACAACTTCTCCACCAGCGTAAGGACGGGGCCCATATGTACTTGGCATATAATGGTTAGTAAATTACTCCTGAATAGTGAACAGATTACCATCATACTCAAAGCCAAGTGAAGAAAATAAATGGAATAATAATAAGGAAAATAATATTTTCCACAGCCTGAAATAATTTTAATAAAAGTTAGCATGGGTCAAGCACACAGAGGATGAAAATATGTGAGAAATTAAAGGACAGTGGGTGTGTATACCCAAGTAAGTTAAGGGTGTTTAGCATGGGAGCCCCCAACCTCCTAAACAATGCCTGCAGTCCCCTTTTCTCACAGCACTTTTTTTGTTTGTTTGGTTGGTTTTTGTTTTTTGTTTTTCGAGACAGGGTTTCTCTGTGTAGTTTTGGTGCCTGTCCTGGATCTCACTCTGTAGACCAGGCTGACCTTGAACTCACAGAGATCCACCTGGCTCTGCCTCCCAAGCGCTGGGATTAAAGGTGTGTGCCACCGCCGCCCAGCTCTCACAGCACTTCTAATAGACCCATAGTGAGAGCATGAATACCGAACTACAGATTTGCTTTTGTTTCTAAAAACATAATAGTACAGCAAAACTTCCCTAACCTGCTTAGTAAAATGTCTGCATGGATGAGATTAAGTTTTGTGTATCATAAGGCTTAAATACTGTCAATTAGAGTTAAAGTCAATCAACCTCACTCAATCCCAGGCTCAGAACTTGTACTTATTTAACCTAAGTTTCTTTACTCAGCATCATGCTCACTCATGCTCACAGAAAGCAGCCGCAGAGATTCTAGTTCCGGTTAGCAAGTTCTAGATGTCACCCCTAACCGTGGAAAAAAGGAGCTGCTTGCCCCATAAGACTTTCAGGAGCACCTGGCATCCAGCCAAACATCTGAAAAAGGCTCAGAGATCTCTTGAGAACATCTGTGATGAGTCCAGTGACTATGGGGGAGGATAGAGCCTGCCCGATGGCCTCTGGCATGCAGAGCTGAGCTCCAACAGGTCTGACACTGGAAATCCAAAAGCCTGAGCCCCACTAGCCAGCCCTTCTTCCTTGTAAATGTTCTGTGCAACAAACTGGGGCACAGAGAATGGGAGAAGAGGTCCCTTCCGGTTCTGGGAAACCAGTGATTATGTTCTTGCTTAAATAAAGCCATGTTGAACAAACTGAATTAATCCACATGGTTAGTAGCCTTAACACACACACACACACACACACACACACACACACACACACACGCACGCACGCACGCGCACACACACACACACACACACACACACCAGTGCTTTTGTAAATTAGGCCACCAATGATTTAAGAACATATGTGACTTGATGTTTCCCCCTTGTTATTACAATCTTTTAAAAAGCCTGTGATGGCCAGGCAGGGTCATTCACATCTGTAAAGATAAAGAGATAAGTCAACTTGCTCAGCATTAGGAAGAGTGAGGCAGGAGGATCATGAATGTGAGGAAGGCTGAGTCACATAGTGAGACCTTGTCTCAAAAACAAAGGATACAAGTCTGTGATTTACCTTATGGTCTTTGCTTCCACACACACAGAAATCTCCATTAAAGTGTATTTGGAATATATAATTATTTGCATATCTAAGACTGTATTCATTCAGCAAGCCCAATACATGCTTTTTTTTTTTAAGCACAAAGCACAATGCTAAAGTATATGCACCAAATGAAAGTTATACTATCAGCTCTTCTCTAAACGGTTGATAATCCAAGAGGATAGTTTAAAAAGGAGGTCCTCCATGTCCCCAAACAAGAGCTTCCTGCATCGTAAACAATGGCAGTTTCGTTTATCTGCACAGTATGAAATAAGTAGCCTCCAAGGATTCTACTTCGACTGCCCTGAAGTGCATAAAATGTAAAAGGCAATTTTATATGTTTATTCAACAAATACTGAGTGTTCACCAAATGAGAAAACAATATTTTTGTACACAGGTGACAAGTCCTTCAAAACACACACATACACAGAACAGGCACCAATGAGCTGAATACTGGTGGAACAGATGAGAAACAAGTTCTATCTTAGGATAATTACATGGTTAAAAAGCAGCCACTGATTTTTTTTTTTTTTTTTTTTTTTTTGCATTGTGGTAAGTTGCCCCTCGTTTTAAAGGGGAATTGAATGCAGAGAACAACCTCCCTTCTAGCTGAGCTACTTTAGATTCTGGGCTCTCATTCACTCTTGTATCACTATTGTATCACCAATGCCATCTATCCTGTTGGTTCTCAGTAAGCATTTCTAAAATAAATATAGCAAACACATGTGTGGTAAGAACTACCTTTCCACTGCCCAATCTAATTTGTGAAATATTCTTTCCCAGTGACCCAGTGAGGCCAGTACTCAAACCGATTAGTGTTGCAGATGAGAAAACACACACACACACACACACACACACACACACACACACACACAGAATACAACTTGCTCATATCACATGACTATTAAATGATGGCTTCTGGCCTCAGCAGCCATACTCTTGGTTTCTATGCATTTTCACTTCTGAAGAGAGAAGTAATATTGCAAGGAGGGAGATCCACAAGATGGTGGTGAAGTAATTCATAGTGTTCTTGGCCCCACAATTAACAGTAAAATATTGGAGCATCCTAGAACCCACTGGAGATGCAGAAAGCCAGTGAAGAGAGTTAATGTGCTGTGGTTTCAGGAGTCCAAGGAAGGTGACTTTTGGATGGCCTTTGTATTGTGAGGTTGGTAAAGACTGTTCAATGGGAAAGAAACATGTAAGTAAGCTCTTGGGGGAAAAAAAACAAAAACAAACAAACAAACAAACAAAAAACAGAAATGATTGCAGTCCTGGGCAATTTTTCTACCAATGCCTCTGCCATTTACTCTTTCTCTATGTCCTTTCTTGTCTCTCCTCACATGCTATTCCCTTTAGCCTGTGATAAAGCTGACCTAAATTCTAAATCATTCTGTTTGTTAAATCAAATGTACAAATCATTCCACTCTGCTCCCCCACTGCCATTAAGAGAAAACAGCTGAAGTTACTTCAAAAATGTGACTTTCTGGGGTGGTACACGTAGGTCAATGACGTTTAACAGAAAAAAAAGTCCCTGTGGGTTGATTACAGAGTGATTATTGTAACAAATTAAATCTTAGTGCCCTGTCACTTCCATATTAGAAGACACATCCAAGTGTTAAATACAAAGCATTTATTGCTGAAATTTAATAGTTTCTTCAGTGTTTTAAAAACAACCCCCAAAATCAGATTTGGGAATATCTTAATATTAAGTAGAACCTTCATTTTATAAATGGAGCAAGATGTTCAGATGTATCTGATATGGGTGAGAAACTATTCATAGAATGATGAAATTTCTTTCTTTCTTTAAAGAAAACTAAAACACTGCTTGTTGAATTAAACTGTGTGAGAACATAAAAATAATAGTCCTTGAAGTTGTTGTCTGGGGGGAAATTCCCAACATCACTAGGCAACCTGTGCCCCATCTAGTGCAAATAGTCTTTGGATTGAGGACTAGATTGGAGTGTACTTACTCTAGAAAAAAAAAAAAGAGCTTAGATACATATGTATATAGACAGAGACTCAGAGAGACTAGGTAACAAGGGGGGTTCATGGCGGGGGATGACTGGATCTCCCTGGGAAGGGGAAATAGAAGAGATTTGTGAGTGGACTGAGGGCATGTGGGGATGGGAACATGAGTGATCAGGTTGTGCGGGGAGGTGGGAGGAAGAGAGTACTGAAAGAGACTACTGGAAGGGGGGTGCATTTCAGGGTCAGATAAAAATTTGGCACAAGGAAATCTCCCAGGACTCTACAGGGATTCAGCCCCCAGCTGAGACTCCTAGCAACAGCGGATATGTATCCTGAAATGGCCATCTCCTGTGACCAGATTGGTGGCTAGTCCAACTGTCATCAGAGAGGTATCATCCAGCAACTGTTGGAAACGGACAGACCCACAGCCAAACACTAGGCAGAGTTCAGGGAACCCTGCAGAAGAGGGGGAGAAAGGATTGTAGGGGCCAGAGGGGTCAAGGACACCACAGGAAAACTCACAGAATCAACTAACCTGGGCTCCTAGGGGCTCAGAGACTGAACTGACAACCAGAGATCCTGCACGGGACTGACCTAGACACTCTGCATATATGTTACAGTTCGGTAGCTTGATACACTTCTGAGATTCCTAACAACGGACACAGGGGCTGTCCTGACTCTTTTACTGGCTCTTGGGATTCTATTCTTCACACTGGATCACCTTGCCCAGCCTTAATATATAGGGAGGTGCTTAGTCTTACTACAACTTGATATGCCATGTTTTGTTGATACTCATGAGAGAACTGCCCTTTCCTAAACAAGAAACCAAGGAGGAGTGGATTGGGGGTTGGGACAGAGGGGGATTGGGAGGAGGGACTGGGAGGAGAAGAAGGTGGGGAAACTTTGGCTGGGATGTAAAATAAACAAAGAAATAAATTTGTTTAAAAAAAAATAGGACATTCCTGTATGCATGTGCATGTGTGTGTGTGTATACACAGACAGTCAATGCTACTAGAGCAGGCATGTGTCTGTTCAAGACACTTCAAAGGATGATCAGCATTGCAACACTCCCAGCCATAGCATTTCATAAATACATCTCAACAGAGTATTGTGAACACTAAATAACCAAAGCCAGTATGAGAGACTGACACCAGGAGCTCCATTGTGTGAGTCACCTAACTACAGTGTGTTTCAGTATCCTACGTGTGATAAAATATAAACCAAACGACGCCATTGTAAAGAGATTGATTTGAGGTGAGGGAAGGGGCTATGATATTCATCTCTGTTCAGCTCCTTAAAACTAATTTACTGCTGTGGCTTGTGGAAGTAACAGATGTTGATTTGAATGAATATTCATTCACTGCTATCAAGTCCCAGTAGATGACACTTTCCTCTTAAGAGGTCATATTTTCCTCTTATACAGTGTTTGCTGTTGCAGTTGCCAATTGTCTATTTAGAAGACATAACATTAAGGAGCTGTGTAAAGTGGAGTATTGATGGATAACGATGCAGAGTCTGAACCGGAGGTAAATATGCTAATTAGAAACAGCAATAATACCGGATATAAACATCATAGCAACTCCCCTTCTCTGCCTCGACAGAAACATGATCGCTTCTCGTCAACCAATTTTGAATTTTCTTTTAAATTACCCTTCTAGTACACTGCTCGAGCTCTAAAAACATTTGTTTAAGAAAGAGCATTACCAAGAAGTGAAGTGACTTTAAATCACCATAGAAACCAAATGCAGAATTTTATTGTGAAGATTATTTTTAATTATTAAATTCTCACAGATAGAAATTATTAATATTGTTTGGAAACCTAGATACATCTTTTCTACTTGCTGTACCAAGCCTTGCTTTCTTCCATGGGTGTTTTATGAGCAAGCAGTAACATCAGAAATTGTTACAATTGTTTGTTTCATAAGTCCCTGTATTGAAAGGAGTTTATCATACCTAAAGTTTCTTTGGCTCTGCAAAGGATTATTTTGGCAGAAGTTGTATTAGTATGTCAAATTGTCTTTTAAGAGAGTTGGCTGGGATAACTGCCCAATATGGCAAGTTATAAATTTCAAACCTTGTTACTGCTGACTCCTATTCCCCCTCCCTCAAGACAGTAGTAGAACTTCTGTGTTTTCGGGTGCTAAGATCCAAACGCAGATTTGTAACAGAATTCCAGAAACAAATTAAATCACTTTAAGAGCAGAGTTTTAATGAGGTAATGGTATGGTTATAATTTTGTGTTCATGAGATACTAGTGTTAGTTAGTAGCATATCTAAGTCTCCATTTTCTATGGTGTTTTGAGAACAGATAGAACATGTACATCAAAATCTGTAGCTAATTCAGAAGCATTACTGCTAAGCTGTTTGAGTCAGCCTTCTTTCTCAAACTCGCAGATGTGTTTCCTATTATCTAACGCACTAGGTCAGTGCCTCCCGATGTTGGCTGCAAAGCATAATCATCTGGGGATGATTTGGGGGCTTTGAAAAAGTCTTGATGCCCAGGCTACAGTCTACATCTCTTGAATTGTAAGCTGTGACAGGAGTGGGCCAGCAGTTTGCTTGGTGTTTTTGAAAGCTCTTCCAGGTGATTCAATAAGATGGTCAAGTGTGAGGACTGCTGCTTTATCCAGCTTCCCGGTAGGGGTGCCAACAATCACTGAAGAAAAAAGCAGTCAGAACAGACGGTCTAGTTACTAAATTAAGGAGAGAATGTTGGTGATTGTTCAAATTGCCATAGACTGATGGTGGGCTGTTTTCCCTGAATTATTTGAAAATCATAGCTTCAGTTTTATCTACTGTATAGGAGCACATTTCTAGATTATATAAATATATATTTATTTATGCTGAAATATGCCAGTGAATAAGTTACACAAATATTTTAATCTATAATAATTGTTTTAAATTTTTAGATGTATCTTGACAACTATTTTTACTTTATGGGCCTTTTTTTCAAAAAAAATAATGTTTTTAATATACATATTACAGTTTAGTTATAATACTGAATGGATATTTTTCAAGCAGTAGTTGAGGGTTACAAGCTGGCCTCCATTAGAAGCTGATATTAGTCATTTAGAGAAAAATGATGAATCTTTAAATTATGATCATTTTAATTAAGTATATTTCCTTCATAAGAATTATATAGTAAGAATATAGACTATAGCATACAAAAAAATTTTCTCTGAGGAGAATCATAAAGCAAAAAAAAAAAAAATCCATGAATGTGGGAAAGTGACCTGTAAGAAAGAGGTGTATGTGTGTGGAGGGGGGTGGGGGTGAAAGTAAACAGAATGTAGCATGTACATGTATGGAATTGTCAAAGAACAATTTTAATCAATAAAAAATTCCCTCTGACTTAATTTCAGTAAATTAGAAGCAGTTACTAATTTGCTTAGATATAACCCATGTAATTATATAGAACCAACCCAGTCCAGTAATTAGAGTCAAATAACCCAGGACTTAAAACCTATCTTGGCTTTCAAAGCCATGATTCCTAGAACATATCGTTTACCTAGCTCAGGGACTTTTATTTTTATATCTTTGCAGCGATTACTCTTTATTGTCAGTTTGACTGGATTTCGAATGACCCATGAGACACACCTCTGTGTGTGTCTACGAGGGCATTTCCAGAGAACTTGAACTGAGGAGGGAGCACCCGCCCTGAACACAGGCTACACCACCCCCTGGGCAGAGATCCTAGATGGAATAGACAGGGGCAAAGGAGGAAGCTGCTGACCTCCAATGTCCCTGAAGAGTAACAAGGTCCTCGGTGCTCCTGCAGCTGTCCCTTCCTGCCTGATGGACTGTAGACCTGCTCAAGCTGTGAGCTGAAATAAATACTTCCTCCTTTAAGCAGGGAGGCATTTTGCCACAGCAACAGGTAAGGTAAGGCGATGGCTGCAATAGTCTATGTAAAGCTGTTAACTGTGGGAGATTGGATAGGGAAGTTTTGAGAAAGCACTTATCATAGTGCTTGTACATAGTAGACCCTGAATAAGCGGTAGGTGTTTTTTAATTGTCCAAATTTTATCTGTTTGTTTAACATATGACGTTGACACTGCTGAGAGCTACAGAAAACCTGCCCATAATCTTACATTTTGGCATAGAGTGACAAGGAGAGTGTGAGTTTCTGCCTGGGTACTCTCAAGGCTGTGTGAGCTGAGTGCTTAATCCACCAGGCTCATTAGGTAGCTGAGCAACCGTGTCCTGTGCACTAGACCTGAGATGCCAGCAATATGTCTTTCAGAAAAACACAAGTCATCTCCCATCACAGTCCATTTCAACAATCACTGAAGGGTAAGAACCCCAAATGGCTATATTGTAATAGTCTCCCTATTACTTGTATATATCACTCATTGATTCTAACCTGTGAATTTTAGGATCTCTGAGATCAAAATGTACCTTCTAATGAATGGTATCTTAAATCACTCTCAGCCAGGCACCATTTATAATGTAGTCATTACCCCAGACTACATGAACTCATCTGTTGCTCTTCACACTGTTGTCACGTGTGATAAAAAACCATGCCCAAGTAAGTTTAAGAACAAAAATTACAAGAAACATAACATAAAAATTTAAGTAACAAAAAGTATTGAAGTGTAAATGTCAGGGACTTTCCCTTCCATTCTGGGTCACAAAATCAGGATACAATTTTAGAATAGCATCTTGAGTTTGATGTGTTTGTTTATGCTGTTGTTTAGTTGACAGTTTTCTTATAGGTTCATAAAATGACGATATAGTCTTAGAGTCAAAGTTTCAGGTTCATGTAGCAACAAAAATGACTTGGGCTTGCCAAATTATTGAACATGACTATCAAATGATTAAAAATTATTGATATATTTATGTATTTATATATTAGTCTAGTAGTCAGTGTGTTAGACACAGCTATATAATAACAATATATATAGTATTTATAGCTACTGATTGTTAGGTGCTTACTACATGTCAAGCACTATTCTCAGTTCTCTCATGTCCTGAAAGTTGATTGTCATTTGGCTCTAGAAGGTAACTATTACAGCTGTCATCCTGTTATATTTCAGGATAGCAACATACATATATGTATGTAGAGCTAGAATGTAAACTCAGATGGTTTGACTTCAGAGCCCTTGATTGAAGATGCCATAATGGCAAATGATTATCAGTAAGTCTTAGGAGAAGAAGTAAAGATAAGCACATAATTAAAATAAAGCAATTATCATAATGGAGTTAGAGACAAAATACAAGAGCTACATAAGAAGATAATCATCTAAGGTAGTTTGCCATGACATGTTGTGAAAGTAATGTCTGTCTTGGTAACTGTAAGTTCATCAGTGGACAGGGGCTTTGTCTGTTGGTTCATTGTTTTATGGTCAGTTTCTAGGGAGTGCTGAGTACTTAGTTGTTTTCATTTTGCCTTTGAACATAAAGAAGAGTAAGGAAAAGTAACACTTGAATACACAATGTTAATTTGAGATTGTTTTTGTGAGTTTGACAATGTGCTTCAAAACCTTTAGAGTGGGCAAAATACATTTGCTCAGCACTGGGATGCCCATAATTCATTCTGAGGAAATAATAAAAATGAAAAGAATTTATCTCTAATATTTGTGCATTCTATGTTCCTAGTGTAGCTGGAGAATTTCTTTCCAGCTCCCTCCAAGTCCCGCCAATCCCGGAACCCACTTATAAAATAAACACACAGACTCTTAAATTATTTAAACTGCTTGGCCATTAGCTCAAGCCTATTATTGTCTAGCTCTTACTCTTATATTTAGCCCATTTCTATTAATCTTTACTTTGCCACGTGGCTCATGGCTTACCGGTACTTTACATCTTCCTTGTCCTGGCGGCGGCTCCAGGCAGTCCCTCCCCAGCCTTCCTGTTCCCTCAATTCTCCTCTCTGTTAGTCCCACCTATACTTTCTGTCTGGCTACCGGCCAATCAGTATTTATTTATACAGAGCAATATCCACAGCACCCAGGGCTATATCTGTTAATGCAATACGTAGCATGATACAGACCTTTTGTCCCTAGTAGATGCTTATGTTCTACTCTTTAGAACCTGTGAAAATTTTAGGCTACACAGCAAAGAGAAGGTAAAGCTATAAATGGGATTAAGGCAAATAATTGATTTTCAAATAGAGAGAGGATCCTGGATTACCAAGGTGGAACCAATTAATCATAATGATCATGGAAAGTGACATAGTAATGTAGGCAGACTTTTCTGTCCTGCCAGCCCTCCCAAATAACCATACAGAGACTTAGTATGCTTAATTATAAATGCTTGGCCAATAGCTTATGCTTGTTACTAACTAGCTCCCTCAACTTAGCTTAACTCGTATCTCTTATCTACACTCTACCATGTGGCAGTACATTTTTTCAGCATGGAATGTTCATCTCCTGCTTCATCTACCTCTGGTTGGTGACTCCACCCTTCTTCTTCCCAGCATTCTCTCAGTCTGGCTCTTCCACCTGACCTCTTTCTGTCTATTGGGCAGTTGACTCTTTATTAAATCAATGAGAGTAATACATATTCACAGTGCACAAAAGGATCATTCCATAACATAGTGAAGTCCAGGTAGAGAAGGAGACACAGTGTGAGTGGAACTTGAACTTGCAATTGTGCCGCAAACCGGAGGATGCAGAAGCTGGAAGAGGCAAGGAGAGACTTTCTGCCTATAGCTGACAGAGAGAAATATGTCCTTCATTGAGACCAACATCAGATTATTAGCCTCCAAAATGACAGGATAATACTATTGTCACCCTAAATGTGTGGTAATGTGATAAAATATCATCAAATATATAACACTGTTGATTTTTGTGACTACTGGTGTGTGGAAGTGGTTTGTAAACTTGAAAATTTCCCAAAATTTCCAAACAATATGTTAGTGCTAAAGGCTAGCTGTGGAATCTCCTGCCTTATTATAATAATTGCTACTTAAAATTTAGGGGAAAAAATGAGACGACTATAATACAGTTTTCCATGGGAAAGATAATGTAAACATAGCAGAAAAGAAGAAACTCAATTTTGAAAAGACAAATTACACTATTTTTATTGTCTTGCTTTATCCAAGGAATAGTAAAAAAAAACATTTAGTGCCAATTACATGATGTAACTCAACTCAACATGAAGGTCACATGTTTCATGCATTTGACCAATTCTAGTACATGAGCTTTGGAGTCACATAAGAAAGAGAGAGATTGGTATAAAAATAGCAACAGGATTCTTCAGATTATAAATTATTAATATGGTTTCTTAGGGGTTGGAATTTCATTCCGTGATATTTTAAATTATGTTTTGAGGCATAATCTTGCTGGTTAGCCTATCTGCTATCAAACATGTAGTCCTCTGGTCTCAGCTTCTCAATTGATGGCATTAAAGACATGTACCACCATGCCTGGCTGTAATTATTTTTGCTTCAATTTCTTTTTTTACCCCCCTTATCTTTCTTTCCAATTACCTAAACATGGGTTATTAGTTTTGTATAGTTGCTATAATAAATCACCATGGCTACTGTGTCTTAAAGCAACAAACATATTCCTTTACAGATGTGCTGGCTGAAATTAGTTCCATAGGATAAAGTTAAATAAGGGCTGGACTGTGGAGCAGACATAGGCTTTACTTGAGAAACTATTTCCCTGGCTGTTCCCACTCTGCAGATGCAGCCTGGCCAATCTAGATCACGGCCCCTTCCTTTTCCTCCAAAGCTTAAGAGCATAGCATCTTCACATCTCTCTGACAAGACAGGGTCATGGCTTACTTTCTTCTTCTTTTTGTTTTCTTTTCTTTTCTTTCTTTTTTTTTTTTTGGTTTTTCAAGACAGGGTTTCTCTGTGTAGCTTTGCGCCTTTCCTGGATCTCGCTCTGTAGCCCAGGCTGGCCTCGAACTCACAGAGATCCGCCTGCCTCTGCCTCCCAAGTGCTGGGATTAAAGGCATGCGCCACCACCGCCCGGCCCATGGCTTGCTTTCTACAGAGTCCAACCTCTGCCTCCCTCTTCCAAGGATATCTGAGACAACAGCAGAGTCAACTCAGATAATTTAGGATGATCTTTTGATTTCAGGATCCATAATTTAGTTTCCTCGCCAAGTTCTGATTTGCCATAGAAGTAACATTCATTAGGACCTGTGTTTCTTCAGAGCCATTTTTTCAGCCCTATCACTTTTGTCAATGTTTAGTTTCTATTCACATCATATTGCTGCTGTGTTTACTTTAAATTTAAATAAGATTGCTTGCTTTCTTAGAATTCTGGCTTACATATAAAATGTGTAACCCATTCAGAGATGTGCAGATTTCAGAAGGCTGTGCCTTTTAACAAACAAAAAAGAGGAGTCAACACAATTAAGAAGTTTTGATGAGTAACTGTTTTTTTTTTTTTTTTACACGATATCTTTTACAGAAAGCCCTCTTCCTAATAGGAAACTATAAACTATGTGGGAAAAACTCTACATTTGCAATGAAATATTCTCTGGCCACCCTGGTGTAAAAGGTGTACCCAGCCTGCTACTACAGAACCACCAACTGAGACTCTCTCAACAAATGTGCAGGCATCCCCTTGGCCAGCAGCTAATTACTTAGCTCAGCTGTCACTAGGGCATAAAAATGTAATGTTAGAGAGCTAGGAAGACTTCTTTTCCCCTTCTGTAGACCTGCTTTCAGAGGACTGGAGGATCGGTTGTCCTGAGGACAAAGACATCACAAAACACTCTTCTGTGACTGACATCGGCAGTCCTGGACTACATGGGCCTGACCCACCCCATGCTCAGATAACTGCTGGAGAAGAATTTGGGGAAAGAGAAAAGTCTTTAATTATCAGTTTCTAGCAGATGGAGATAATGCAATTTTTATACTCAGAAAAGATTCAATATCCATCTTCAAATTGATACATGAACCAGAAGGTTCCTAAGCACCCCATAGAGCTTTTGAGGTAGACGGAATACTTAAGAGGTCCTGCTCTGAGCTACTCATCCCAGCCATGTTCACACCAATCTCACCCTTATCCACTCTATAAACTGTTAGGGTCCATGGTGATTTGAATAAGATTGCACTTATAGACTCATATGCTTGAATGCTTGGTCCTCAGTTAGTGAACCATTTGGGAAGGATTAGGAAGTGTGCCTTGTTGGAGGAGGTGTGTCACTGGGGGTGGGCTTTGAAGTTTCAAAAGCTCACTGCAGGGCCAGTCTTTGCAGGCCACCTGCAGAAGAGGACATAAGCTCTTAGCTACTGCTCCAGTACCATGCCTGCCTGCCACCAGACTCTCTGCCATGATGATAATGGATTAACTCTGACACATAAACAAGCCCACAATTCAGTGCTTCCCTTTATAAGTGGCTTTGGTTATTGTGTTTCATTACAGCAATAGAACAGTAACTAAGACAGGGTCTGTGTGAATTTTTATCTTAAAAAAGTGACTCAACTATTTCATTTTAAAGTGAAAGTGACTCTAAGGGAACATGAATAATGTTAACTCTTGGTTTTATACACATCCATTCACGTATGCAGCAACTGCGTTTTGGATATACCTTGGTTGGAGAAGAATGCAGGATTTGGAATCAATCAATTCAGATGAAAAACACCATCTCAAAATTTATGCTGTGTGATACTGAGCTTGCTGATTTCAGCTCTCAGATAGAATGCCTCCTGCATTTGTACAATGATGGTAATAATAATAATTGCCTGATTTCTCACAGGGTGGTTTTTTTTTTTTTTTTTTTTTTTTTTTTTTTTTTTTTTTTTTTTTTTAGTGAAAGACACCTGAACAGTAAAATCTTGGCCCACTTAAAATCAGGAGCAGGACAAGGTGACATGCCGTGGTAGCTTGTGCTCCATATTGAGTTGGACAATGTAGCAGCATTGGTAAAAAGGCAAGGCACGGTACAAGGCACAGAGAGGTAAGAAAGGGACGATAGACACCACCATTACTCCTCGGTGGTTATTAACATGACAGTGCCAGAAACCTCTGCAGAGCACAGAGGCAGTGAGTTCGGCTTCAGTACTGACTCTCCTTGTTTGATTCAGGCAACTTTGTCTAAAAATATTCCCTATGCCTCAGTTTCCACATTTAAAAATAATAGTAGTGGCTACTTTGCAGTCACTAAGTAGTTACGGAGATTGCATGTATATAGGTAAGTATAATCATTGTTTAAATGTTCTATTATTAGCTTTTCAGCCAAGTTATTAGAGTTTAGTATGGAAAAATCAAAACTATTAATGGCCCATGGTCCTATGGATCAAAAATAATAATTTAACAGTTCTGAAATGTATGAAAGAAATGCAAGAAATATTAGAAATAAATACAACAAAATATGTGCAAGATATTTGTGGAAATGTTCCTTATTTTTAGAAATAACAAATAAGACCTAAAATAAAGCGACTTCACCATATTTATGAATTATAGATTCAATAGTATAAAAATATCAACTCACTCCAAATTATCCTATAAATTCTTTGCAGTTCCAATAAAAATCCTGACTTAATCCTGGTATGCACCTTGACAAGTTAACTATATGATACATCAGAAAAGGCAGTAGTCTAAAAGCAGCCAAAACAGTTTTGAAGAGGAACAAATTGAAAAAATGAGTTCTACCAATATGAAGACAGAAAGCTATATCAAGGCAGCATGGTGCTGGTGTATGAAGAGACAAATAGCCTGTTTGACATAAATGGAGTCAAGGGGAATAAGCTAGCTGTTCAGATCAGTGGGGGAAAGTCAGACTTTAATAAACATATCCAAATCCCACTCAATAAACAGGCTTGTTCCCCAAGCATAGCAGCCAGCCAGATACGTGTGTTACATAGTAGCATTTCAGGACACCGGCATTTCACACCTGGGGAAAGCATTAGATTCCCTCCTCACCTTCTGCACAAAACTAAGCTTTGAGTGGATTAAAGACTATGTATGGGAAACAAACCTGTGACATTTGTTGAAAAATATTTAGAATTCTGTTCGCATGATAAATAAACATCATTTATTGAAAGAGGCCACAAAAATTGAGCCAATGACTCAAAGTCATGAAGAAGATATTTATAAAACATTAGTATCCATCGTGCCTAAGTTTCACTGAGATCATCCAGGAAATGATAACACAATAGAAAATGGTTAGAAGTAAAAGCAAGCAATTCATGAGGAAAGATGACTGGCAACGAAATAACCGAAAAAGTTCACCTCACAGACAGTCATATCCATGTCACAGAGCTGGCCAATGGATATGACTCTAAAAGCGTGGGTTTCCCTCAATTCAGTGAAAGGATACAACACCATGAGGAAACGGTACAATCTGGCCAATCGTTCCTGTTCTGAGGGAGATGCAGAGGAAAGAGTAAGGGAATAAATGAGAAGACATTGTAAAGGCTTCAAAGTCTCTCCAAAGCCACTTATTTAGTCTACATCACATCAGAAATGAAATTGTTGTTTGGATTTAATCTTAAAGGAATGTGTCTTGTGATCAATCCCAAAGTCCTACACTGAGGCTAGCAGGAAGTCCATAAGAAGTCGTTAATGAAAGACACCGAAGACTTGCTCTGATCAGTCTCGAGCCTTCTCTGCTGCTCATTGCACTACCCAACTTTCATTAAAATAAAACTTTTTTAAAGATTTTTTTAAACATTGTTCACATGTGCAAAAGTGCAGGTGTCCTAGGAGGCTAGGAGCACAGGATCCCTTGGAGCTAGACTTACAGGTGGTTGTGAGCAACTGGCCTGGATGCTGGGAACCAAGCTAGGGTCCGCTGCAAAAACAACACATGCCCTTAGCTTAGCTATCCCTCCAGCCCCAACACTATCCAACTTTCTGTTTCATTTCATGTTTATTTGTTTACTTGAGACAAGGTGTCCCTCTATAGCCCAGGCTGGCTTTGACCCTTTGGTCCTCTTGTCTCACTCTTGGAATGCTGGGATCACAGGCTGTGCACTAACCTAATTCATTATGAACTAAGCCACAAAGGGCTAGCTCAGATGACACTGCAAATGTTACTTTAACAGTAGACAGATTTTTATATCACGTTACTCCTATTTTAAAACAGAGGGAGGAGGGTGCTCCTCAGATTATCCATCAGATAACATTTCCATGATTCAGTTAAAAACCAGTTATCTAGTGAGATCGATTTTTTGTTTGCTTCATAGCTTTCCGTTGTTTAACAACCATTTTATATTACTTGTATTAAAATTATAACAGCATAATATGCTTAGACTTGAAATATTTAAGTAGTAGGTGGTAAGAGAAATGTGAATTGAAATTGTTACTTCAGCTTACCAACTGAACCCAAGTAATTGGGAAAATTTAAAAGCACTTTCATATTAAAATGATGCAATATAATAAAAATATTAGTCATTTTAATTGGTAAGTGATTACATTTCTTAGTATTAGAAAGCATCAGAAAGCCTAATGGGATCTTGGGTAATTCCAGAATTTTGAGTTTCTGTGCAGAAACAATATTTTAAATTGCTTGCTTTTTTTTTTCTTTTTGGTGTTTCCACACTTTTTCTTTCCCTTGTCCTTGCAATCCAACACAGAAAAAAAAAAGTACCTTTCTGTATTGCACAGCCGAGAGAAACAGCAGTGTTAACTGAAGAGTATCACACAATTGATCATTCTATCCCAAAAGATCCCATTTTCATGAGCATTAATGACTCCTACAGCCCACCAGTGAGTCTCAGGGTAATAAAATAAGAGCCCTGCTTCCAGAAGCCCCGTCTTTGTCTGCAGTCACATACGATATATTGCACACTTAATGCGCTTCCCCCCTACTGTACACATGCAAGGCTTATTGCCATTTCACGGAGACGAAAATGAATTGAAAGATGCAAAATAGTCAACCTGCAGACTACAGAAAGTGCTAAAGCCCATCTCTGAAATGGACAGTCATTGTAACATGCAGTGCTCAGTGAGCATTAAGACCAACTGTGGCCTCCGTCTCACACAGTTTCTGAGCAGAACCTCTAAAAGCACACTAGACACATTAGGGACATTTTTTAAGGTTATTAATATTACGACCTAAAAAAATACTTGAAATTATTTTTAAATCCTGTCCTGATATTAAAATGTAACAGATTTTTTTTTGACATAAAATTAATCGATGTAGATGCCCTGAGAATCTGCCTCAAAAAGCACCCTGGATAATTAACCATTTGGTAACTTTAAACAGTTTCTTTTTGTGGAAAAATGGAGGCTCATGTTTGTAGCTAACAATTATATGCTGATGAACTCCAAATCCTAAACTGTAATGCCAGCTTCTCCTCCACACTCCTTTCTCATTACACAATTGTATTGCAGCCACTTTTCTAAGGGGACATACCAGACTTATTAAAAAGTCTAAAATGAAAACCTTTCCCTCCAGTAGTACATACAAATCCCGTTATAATCTTACACATCACATTCTGGTGTCCCCCTTCATTCTCTTTGCCACAATTTGCAGCCCAATTTAGCACAATTGATAATCCAGTCATTATGGACCCATGCATTTTTCTCCATCTCTAAAGGGTTAGCAAAAACAGAGCAGGCCTCACATTTATTCCACTCTCACACTCTCCTTAGAATGTAGAACAGTGTGTGACTTAACGGCAAAAATTAAAGGAAAGGAGTGAAGAGCAGGTGAGACCTGGAGCGCCCGGGGAATTCACCGATTTGGCCAATTGCAAGACCAATCGCATCTCTGTGGTCCGAGCCTGGAAACAGAAATCAACCCAGCTTGGCTCCTCCACTTCCTAGCTCAGGCCCTGAATTTATCTTTCCCTTCACAGAGTCTTCAGTGGTGTTGGAATCCACGCTCAGATTTCATACTTAAGTGCCTTCTTACGATTCTGCCAGCACGGCCTTTCTGAAGTAGGGTTTGTCAGACAGTTTAATTCATACTTCCCAGAATGTTTTCTCTCCTTTCCTTCTGCTCCATCCCACAAAGAACTTAGCAAACTTCACTTTCTGCTGATTATATCGCCAAAAAGACTCTTCGAGATTTTAGCATAACCTCTCTCACTTTGAGAACCAATATTATTCTTAATATGCACATCCTTAGAAGTAGCACAATACTCTACACTTTCCATCATTGGTTTCCAAATTGGAGCATGCTGTGTGCTCACTTTCACAGGTTTGCTCGAACTGGGGTCCAGTTTTTCATGGCTCCCTCGATTCAATGAAAAATGTCTGTATTTTTGTTTTCACTCTCATAATTATCTAAGACAGTGAAAGCAGGAGTGTCTTGAATGATTGCAATGCCATGACCACCTTGTTCAATATCCCTGTTCATTCTATGTTTATGACATCATAGAACAGTATTGTGTGTGTGTGTGTGTGTGTGTGTGTGTGTGTTTGTCTGTCTGTGTTAGTGTGTGTGTCTATGTATGTGTGTATGTGTGTGGTGTGTGTCTGTGAGTCTATGTATGTGTGTGTGTCTCTATGTTTGTGTGTCTATGTATGTGTGTGCTGTGGGCTCTAATGACAAAATAAAAGAATGGAATAAATAATCTACCTATACTTTGACATTCACTTTCTCAGGATGAAGGATGCATTTCCCAGCATCTCTTGCAGCTCAGTGTGGTCAGTTATACATAAAGGTGGCTTGCTGGTTGTTGTGACACATGCCTATATGAAGTCCAAGCACTGGCAGGCCAGAGAATCAGGAGTTCGCTGTTGGCCTGGATTACATGAAAACGTGTCTAAAAACAAAACAAACAAAACAAAACCAAAAACCAAAAAACAAACAGAAAATAGATTAAAAAAAATAAACAAAAGTGACTTGTGCAGTCTCTGGAGAATGTCCTTAGAAAGAGAAAGGATGCTTAAAAAAAAAAAAAAAACATAAACACAATCTCATGCTTTTGTAGACTGTGGCCTTCTTATTTCACAAGCAATTTAGACACTTAGAGGGCCAGTTAGGCACAGGAGTAAGAAAGCATACGAGGGTCCCGAGGGCCCGACATGGTGTGGGCTACAACAGACCACATCATCTTTCCCACCTCTTATGAGACAGTCATAACATCTCTTCTGCATAACCGTTTGGACTTTCTGTCATGTCGTTTGGACTTTCTGTCACTTCATCTGAACCCAATCCTAAGGAGTACATGGACTTAAGACCCCCCAAAATTCTTAGGTGAAGGTCAAATAACATCAAATGGGCCATATGCATTAGAATTCACAACTGTTTATTCGAGGGGGAAAAATAGTGGATGAGTCAATTTGCTGTGTGAAGTACAGTGTAGACAGACTGGACTCTGAGAGCATAACTCTCTAGCAGCAGGTGGGAGCAGGGGCTTTGCCCAGCATGGAACATCATCCCACACCTTAAATTAATGTTACTACATTTAAATTTTGCGGCCTTCCATTTTTTTTTTTTTTTTTTGTATTTCATACTAGTTGTAGTCAATCGCATTTTGCTCTCCCCTTAAAATGGTCCACACAGTAGGATAAGTTTCACAAACACTGGCCTGGGTGCCTAGTAGAATGGCCAATCTCTAGCCCCAGCGTGTGACTTAGTCGGTCGTTGATGGGATGTGGGGATCTATGACTTTTCTGCTTCAGGTGATTCTAATGTAACTGGTCTGCTGGGAACAAGTGTGATTCTTCATGGGCTCAGCTGTCCTGTGACAATCGGTCTCTTCTGTCCCCAGCTTCATATCTGACTGCTGTACCCCTGGCATTCCCTTACAACCCTAAGTTGCAAGTGCCCCACAGTTTTGAACTCCTTTTCACCTCTGTGCTTTGGCACGTATTTACTGTCTACTTGAGGCACTTCAGTCAAGCTTTCTTATATTTGACTAAATTCTGTTTATCCTTCTAAAGGGTTCATAGAGAAACCCTTTCTCATCCTCCTGAGCTTCTCCTTGGTACTAATGGTACCCAGAGCCAACTGCTATTTCCATCACTTATTGCTGTCTATCAAAATGGTTATTGGCATGTCTGCCCTGTTAGACCTAAGTTTGGGAGGGCAAGATGAACACTAGTTGACTAGATACCCTAGTTCCTAGTGTAGGGGTTGGCCATAATAGGGGCTCAGCAGATGCTTCTACATGGATCAATGAGAAATTGAATGAACCACATAAGGTATTTCAAACACATGAAATTCTTGGCATTTTCTGATATATGTATCTAGGCCTGATGTCAGGGCTAGTAACCTACTTGGTACTTTATATTATATTAGTTTGCATTATTAGGAATTTCACCAAGATTTAAAAAAAATAAATTTACACATATCACAGAAACACAATGGGTGTAGTAGTTTACTAAAGTTGATTATGGAACTTTCCATAGTCCTCCCCCCAAAAAACAATGTTATGATGTACTTTTTTCCTCAGAAGATCAAATTCAATACAATTAACAATCCTAATTCCAACCCCCAAAATAAAATTAGACCAAAATTTTACACAGAAAGAAAACGGGTGAATATAATGTTATAATGCTTGTCTATCACCCTGTAACAAATCAGCTCAAAACTTAGTGGCTGAAGCTAAAAAATATTTATCACCTCACAGTTTCTGTGGGATAGGAATCTGAAAGTGACTTGGCTGGATAACTAGTTGGAGGTCACTTATGGAGGTGGGTCCAGCTGCCAGGCAGAGCCGTAGTCCCACTTAGAGAAGATTTAGCAATCCTCAGAAGGTCAACCTCCAGCACCACTCACATGGCCTTTTCACAGGACTGTCTCACAGTGTGGCTGCTGTCACCTCCAAAGCAGTTCAAGCGAGGAAGAACAAGACACTGAGCAGGAGTGTCTGAGACGGAGCAGTGGACTTTTTATATTATACTATCAGAAGCAATATAACATTACTTTTGTCCCACCATATTTCTTAAAAGTGCCTTACTAAGGCCCATGTACAACCAAGGGGAAGTGATTGCTATTCAGGGTGTGGACAGAAGATGGTAGGGCTCATCGGAGAGCTCCTCATGAGATGTCCATCAAAAAATGCTCCATTTTCTGTGTTTCAGATACAAACAAACAGAGCAAAGTAGCAGATTACTGCCCAGGTCTAGATGATGGCAGGCACTTCAATCTTGTTTTGAAGCAAATGTATGTTATTATCTCCACTTTCTTCCATCAAATTTAGTAGTAGGACTCAACTTATTATAGGAAAGGCAAATATCTATTGTGTGTTGCATGGTTGTTAAACCTTTTTCTTTTCCCCCTGAGGTAGTGGAAACATGACCTGAGGGTCTAATGGGAGATGAGTAAATCATGGTGGCCCTGACCCTGCCATCACACTGAAGGGATTGATTACCATGTTCTGAGGGTAACTCTTGTGTGCCTCAACCAGTTCTCCTAAAACAAGCTTGCCTTTTTTTTTTTCTTTTCTTTTGAGGTGCTTAGGGATTATACCTCCAAGACCTCACTCATGTTTGTAAAGGGCTCTGGCAATGAATTATATCCCTAGACTTCTTTTTGCTTATTTATTATTTTAGTTTACTTTTTGAGATAAAATCTCATGTGATCCAGGCTGGCCTTGAACTCATGATTCTTCTGCCTCAGCCTAAGGCCTGTGCTATCAGACCTAGCCAAAAGGGCCGTTATCAAGTAAGGACCTTTTACATGTTGGTCCCTTCTGTACTGGGTTATTTCCCTTTCTGCTTATGTCCCATGCTATGACACAATCAGAAGCTCAATTAGTAGACACCAGCTGGTTGGACTTTCCAACCACAGAAAGTGTAGTGAATTTTTTCTTTTACAAAATATTCAACCTCAAGCATTTTATGAGTTACAAAAATCTCTCTCAGATACTTGGATTACTTATGTTTTATATTGAGTAGCATTTAAAATATATACATCTCAGAATCAAATTTTCTAATTCTGTTTGAGGGAGGCCTATATTGATTCAAAACTTTGACACCATTGGAGAGAGGTGTTATATGTTACAAACAATTAGGATTATTGAAGGTTAATGGTCTGTTTCAGGCTTCTTTCTAAGATTCGGTAGTTTCTTGCCATGTGATAAAACCAATCTTCATCTGGCATCCTCTGTGTGTGTATACAAATTTCTCATTTTAAGGACTCAGTCATATAGATTAGCTGTCTGTCCTCTGCCAGTGTGACCTTGACCTTAACAACTCTGTTTCCAAATACGGTCACAGTCTGAGATCAGAATCTCAATATATAAATTTGGGAGAATATAATTCAGCCTATTCCAAAGCCCAAGGTGTCTCTGTGGGTTCATAGGCAGCAGTTAAGTACCATGAGATCAGTTTTGTATTTTGTTCCTGTTACCCATTTGTTTTAGAAGGGAAGCCAATGTGTATCAACAGATCTTTCAGAAAAAAATAAATCCCGTTGGAATGGGTCAGAGTCATGGGAGGGTGTGGTGGTATTGTGTTCCCCAAAATATTGTGCACCCTAATAAACTTATCTGGGGTCAGAGACATAACAGCCACTAGATACAAAGGCTAGAAAATGGTGGCACTCACACCTTTAATCCTAGCATTCCAGAGGCAGAAATCCCTCTGGATCTCTGTAAATTCAAGGCCACATTGGAAGCAGCCAGGCATGGTGACTCACGCCTTTAATCCCAGAAAGCGAGCCTTTAATCCCAGGGAGTGATGGTAGAAAGGAAAGATATATAAGGCTTGAAGACCAGAAACTAGAAGCTTTTAGCTGGTTAAGTTTCAGGCTTTCGAGCAGCAGTTCAGCTGAGAGCCATTGGGATGAGGACACGAAGCTTCTAGTCTGAGGAAACAAGACCAGCTAAGAAATTGGCCAGACTCTTTAAGATTCCTGCTACAGGAGGGCATGCCCGGGAACTGCAGAGGCCAATTTCAGATTAGCTGGGGGCTATGGTCCAGTACTAACCTACAAGAGGTGCCTAGTAGACCTCTCTGCCTTGCCAGCTCAAGAGAAAGCCATTCTTCTTCTCTGCCTTGCCTTCTGTGTTTTGCCTCTGTGTCTGAAATGCTCGTTTTTTCTTTTCCTCAGTTTCTTTAAACACATTGTCTTCTTGTCTAGATTTCTCCACCCCCACCCCACCCACTTCCTTTAAGTTAATGCCACAGATTCTGAGCTCCAGGTAAAGGCACTACTCTACAAACTCTTCACTTGAGCTCTCCAGACTAGATCTGTCTCTCCAAGTATTTGCTCTTACAGCTCTTAGTCCTGCAACCGTGAAACATCATAGTAACTGTTGGTACATGATTAACCATACAATCTGTCATTTGCTCTCTGTCTGCCTTGTTAGACTCCTAACTCCATGAAGAACAGACACTGTTGTTATAATACCATAATCATGACATAATGCCTTGTGCAGAAAAATGGGTGCTCAGTATACATGTTAAATAAAAGATGCAATAAAAACCCACACTAGGGTGGGAGCTGTAGGAGTGGACACATGAGGAAAGAGGACAGACTGACAGAATCTGAGGGTATGGTAACCTAATTCAGTGGTCAAGAAGGAGTGTCCAAAAGATGAGCCTAGGGCCTCAAGTGTGAGGAAAGATCTTACCACCCCCAGCAGAAAATAAGAATGAGATGGAGTAGGTTTGAGGGGAACGTCTAATGTGAGGTGGATGCTGCCACATTTGGTTTGAAACAGCTTCCAACCAGTTGAAGATAGGAAGAGCAACAGTTCCTTGGTCTATGGATATATCTCACATTGGTTCTATAGACTTCCAACAGTTGCTGTTGAGGGAAGAGATGTTCTACTTCATGTACTAACATTGCTAATACTCTGTATTCAGACATTCATTATATGTATTTTTTTATAACACTCACATTTAATGTAGGTTCTTGGGTAGAAACATGAAGAAGACTTAGCAAGAGAGGTGTGTGTAGGTGAGAAATTACTTTGCCTCTGATAGATTCATGTTATGCTCCAGGGTAACTATGTGTTTTGCTTTTCTTTGCTTTAATTAATTTGCTTCTTTGAGACGGTATCTATATGTTGTTCATGCTGTTCTTGAACTTCTGGGCTACAGAAATCCTCCAGCCTCAACCTTCAGAGCATTTGAGACTTAAGCATATGGGACAGTTCCTGGCTGGATGACTCTGAAAACGTGATAGAAAACACTAAAATCACAACATGCCTCATGCTTGATCGTGTGTATACTTAGGAATGCATTCAAAGGGATTAATCAGACATGTATTCAGGATTTGTTTAGAAGGCTATAATCTCCTTATACATCTATAGCTACTTCATGGTAGAATTTCCTTTCAGTAATTTTCTGTGATGGATCTTATAATTTCAAAATTCAGATAGCATTTATATATATATAAACACTCTTTCACCCCATCTTTGACCTTAAACATATATTAGACTATATCCCCAAATCTATTAATTCAGGTTACTTTCTTTCTTTCTTTTTTTTTTTTTATAAATATGCTGGGATAAACATATCTCTACATAAAGCTACTGTATTCAAAGGAGGTAATCAGATGCCTTTTGTTGTTGTTGTTGTTGTTTCAGTTTTATTGAGACAGATTTTCTTTGTATAGTCCTGGCTGTCCTGGACTCTCTGTCAACCAGGCTGGCCTTGAACTTATAGAGAGCCACCTGCCTCTGCCTGCTGAGTGCTGGGATTAAAGATGTGAACCACCACTGCCCTGTGATATGCTATGCCTTTTAAAGATTCTTAATACATCACCAAATGATCTTTCTCATAGTTAAAACAAATTTTATTGTCATTAGCAGGATACAACATTATAGTGTTACCAAATTTGGGTAAATTTAAAACTATCTCTGAGTAGATGTATGTGATTTACCAGGTCCCATCAACGCCAAACAGGCATTTGTCTTGGCTTTGAGAAAAGAAGAAAAGGAGGTCACGATCACACACCCGTCATTGGTGACATAAATTGTAGGGTAAATGGACTTAAACTCATGTAATAAGCATTCCAGTCTATTTACACTGAATTCATTTAAAATGCACATGTGTAGTGCCTAAATATAGAACTCTCATCTGCCCTACAATTGTCTCCTTATCCTTCCTCCCTTCCTCCCCAGAGAACTGTTTTGTTTTTGTTGAGGCTATAGGATGCTCTGGGTGCTAAGCTGAGACATCAACTGTGTGATGTCTACCTGGCTCCACTCTGCTCTGTAGTGCTGAGACCAGAGATCAGCCACAGCAGCAGCCGCCGCCGCCACCATCAGAAGGAAACTACTCTAAGAACGGTTCTCTTCCAGCCCTGGGATTCCGATTAAACAAGCCAGTGCTCAAACTTTAGATGCGCAGGTTATTTTCCCAGTGACCTCTTACATATTATTTCAGCACAGCTGTTTTTTATCCTTGAACAGAATTCATTGCTTTGCATTTGCTTCATGTGGAATTTATGAAAAGCCTCTTTGCAGACAGATGAGTATCCCATCTTCTAGCACAGTTATCTGGAATAGAGAGCAATTTAGAGAAAAAGCTCTCTACAGTCCTTAGTAAAGCAATGTTCTGAATAGAAGGGAACAACAATTAAAAAATAAGAGAGACGTAAGGGAAAGTGAAGACTGCCTTCGGAAAGAAGCAGAATCAGAAAGAACAAAAAGTCTATCTCAGAGTGACAGGAAATTGAAATGATAAGTTTTAAGTTGAAAATCTCCTTATATTTGATTGCCTCATCTAAATGGTTTTAAATTTTGAAAACCATGCCCTTTCTTATCTTTGAATGCTGCCAAAATTAATCTTGCATTCAGGAAAGCCTTTATGTAATCATCAGTGAGGAGTGTTTTTAATTTTACTGTTTTCACTGATGGAGAAATTTGGCTTGAGATTTCATTAGTTATATATGTTTGGAAATGGCTTGTAAGTAACACAGCAGTTTCCTCCTAAGCATGAGGTTGTGATTACATACAGCTTTGCATATGGAGAACTTAAATTCAAAATTTACCGAGTAACACGATACATTACATTTTAACCCAAAGCAGACTGAGCTTACAGCTTGCTATTTTAAGGCTTTTTCTTTTTAAATAAAGATTAAGCATTCAATGGTAAAGTCAATTATGAATGTGGTATTGTCTAACTTGGTTTGGGTTGCTGTAGCATAATACTGTAGACTGACGACTTCTAATGCAGATATTTATTCCCACAGTCCTGGATGCACTGTGTCTAAGATCAGCTTTTAGCAATGAGCCTCTCTTTAGTTACAGACTATTGTCTTCTCATTAGATCCACATGGTAGAAGACAGCGAGCTCACTCTCTGGCCCTTCTTACAGATACACTGATTGCATTTATAAAAGCAGTCCCCAAAGGTTCAACCTCAGGATTATCAGAATGAAACCAAATTCCAACATAAGAACTTTAGGAGTGGTGGAGTGGCAAGATGGTCCAACAAGTAAAAGTATTGTCACACAGGCCCGAGGACCCAAGTTCAATCCCCAGAACCCACAGTGGAAGAGAACCAATTCCTGAAAGTTATTCTCTGAAAGTTATTCTCCTCTACAGAGTGCCTGTACACACACACATACACACACACACACACACACACACACACACACACACACAATAGTAGTAATGGATAAGATAATTTTTAAAGAGATTTTTTTAGTGGAGCAAAAATGTATCATATTTGGCAAATATTTACTGCTTTTTACCCAAGCAATTTTTATTTTCCTTTTCACTCTTACAACAAATTCTCATTTTCTTCAGGGAAAAAAATGTGTTACTGAAAATACTTATTTCCTAATGCCACCCGCCATTTGAGTTAGCAACATGACACGTACTGGAAAAGGGGCAGCTGGAAGCCCACTGTGGAGGTGTCAGAAGTTTTAGCTGTCCTAAAATACCCACACACTCCTTTCTTCTTCTATCTTACTCTTTACCAAAATTCAGATGTGGATTGTCGGGGCAAGGGTTACCAAAATTGCCTGGTCACCAAGGATGAAAAGCATAATCAAAATGGCTAGAATGACAGGAGACAGAGAGGGAAAGAGCCTGAGTTCTTCATGACGTCACCATGTAGCTGTCTAAACTCTGAACTGCACACATCTAATTAGTTTGCTGTGACACAAAACGCCTGCCTTGTTTAAGCTACAATGGTGGTTTTCTATTATTCTGTGTCTATTACTATGCTCCTAACTTATATACTGACCTCCTGTCTCAACAACTCCTTAGCCTTCTCTATTTGGATGAACAGTGTTTTCATATACTTTAAGCTATAACTATATAGACTGCATACTTAGTGCTCACTTATTCTTTTTCATATAAAAAAACTTCACAAATTTGTATTCTTTTGTAGTATGTAGTTAAAAATACCACAAACCATTAATGCTTTTTCTGATTTGGAGTCCAAAGTTATTTAATCCCAATCTCCAGTGACCAGCGTGCCCACCAGGAACCTCTGGCTTTCTGTTTTGCACCCCACAGTCTTAACCTGGGATAGAGACTTAATCAGGAAAGGCCTCCAGCATCTGTGTTTAATACACTCGTTATCATATAGCAGGTATCTCTTATTCTGACTCAGATCTTCCTATGGTAAGTTCAGCCAAGGAACATTTGACTTCCTTCCCTTTTCTTTGTAGATGTCCTGAGAAGGCAGACCTAAGGCCTGAGTTTACCTTTCTTTTTGTTCTTCTGTTTAAACATGGCAAGCCTTTATGGTTACAGAAAAATAATTGCTTTAAAGGAAAAAAAAAAAAAACACAAACCAAAAAATCTTCACCCGCATTTTGCCCCTGGACTTTATTTTTTCTAATAAAATCCAACAAGGAAACAATTGTCTTATACTAATGAAATTCTTATACAAACAGAGGGGACAAAGCTAGGAAGAACTTACTAAATACAACAAACTTCTCTGTTCAATAATGAAAAGCTAATAAAACTTATTTGTATCATATTATGATGTGTATGTGTTATAAAGAGCAGAACTTCCTATGGAAAGATAAAATCATGATGCTCATATGTTATAAAATGAATACATGCAAGGATGAAGTGCAATCCTAATTAGTCTTAACAAATAAAAACCTGGAGTCAGATATCAGGGTGAGAGCTGAAAGATCTGAGAAGCAGAGCAGCCAGCCACAGAGACTTCTTACCTCTAAGAAATCTTAGACCCAATCAAAGGTGTGTGCCACCACCACCTGGCTCTGTTTCTCTTTTAGAATGGCTCAACCTCATGTAGCCCAGGGTGGTCTTGAACTCCTGATCTTCCTGCTTCCTCCTCCCAAGTGCTACCACTGCCTGGCCTCTATGGTTAACTAGTGGCTAGCTCTGCCCTCTGATCTCCAGGCAAGCTTTATTTGTCAGAACACAGACAAAATACCAGACAACATATGGACTTTAAGCCCATTAATTTGAGAGCCAGTAGATGTTACAATCATTACAAAAGACAATTTACAGCCAGATGAGAGAAGCTGAAATCAAGAGATGTGTGGATGGAAGTCTGTCAAAGGGTCAGGGGTGGGGGCAGGGCATGTCATTATTTACAGGGAAATGATCAATTACAACCCACCATAATGCGTAATTATGTAGATAGAAAGCATTTACATTACTCCTGGTTCCTACAAGCAACAAACATGGTTATAAGATTTTTCACCTAACCAGAGCATTCTAAAGTTTTCCACATTTTTTTCCCCTGTATTTGTAACCTCACAAAGTATAACCAAAAGGTTGTGTGCTTTTCTGATCCCAATGCTTGGAACTAGCTTTATGGGAACTGGATTAAGGAACTTTGCCATAGGAAGCAGTTAAAAATTGGAGTGTTCAGAACATGGATGAAGGAAAGCCAGCAAGGCAAAATGTCTTTCCCACCTCATTCAGGAGGATGTAAAGAGCTAGGACCCTTGAGCCACAACACATTTCTGTCACTGACCATGTGTGTGACTATTGGATAAGCTATATTTAGTCTTCCCAAACTCCAATTTATTTATCTGTATAATGAAGTCATTAGTAGTACCAAACTGATGTGCTTGTTGAAGGGGATAAAATGAGATGACCTAAGTAAGATGCTTTGCATAATCACTGGCTTTGCAAAGTGACAATTAAATGTTAATTGTCATCATTAACATTTTATCAATATTACAATAGGCTTTTAAATGAAACTGATACGTTAAAGTGAAATCAGTTCCTAAGTGTGTAATACTATCAAATTATTTCTTTAAATAGCATAACTGAGGTATAACTGGCATATAATAAACTCATTATATTTAAAGCACACTGCTTGGGAAGTTTTAGATATATGTATATTGTGAGACCAGGCCTATAATGAACAGACCCATCACCCCTAAACATTCCCATGACAGTGTAATCTCCCTCTTACTCTCCCCATTTCCTGTATTTATAACCTAACAACCATTTGTCTCAACTTTGTTCCTATAGCTTATGATTTTTAGAAACTGGCTAACTAGAGGACATAGTATGACTCCTTCTTGCCTAATTTCTTTCATTCAACAAAGCTACTCTGAGTTATCATGCTGGAGAAGAGTTATTGCTTTGTCCTTTTCTGCTGCAATGTAGCATTCCATTGTGTATACACAATCACCCCCTCTTCCATTCATCAGTCATTAGATATTTTGGTTGTTTTTACTGTTAATTATTACAAATAAAGATATCATAAATGTTCATGAGGAAGTGTCTGTATAGCCAAATGCATGCATTTTACTTGCAGGGTGGAATTATTGATCTTCATTCCTGCCAGCATCATCTTCACTTCATATGATCAGCTTTAATTTTGACTAATCTAATAGCTGTGTGGTTGTATCTTATTATAAATTGGACTTATATTTCCCCAATGACTAATGAGATTAAGCCTCTTTTAGGTATTTATAACATGAACTTCTGATTTAATATAAGATGCTTTGCTAAACTATTATGGGACTCTGGTCAGTCAGGTGATAAACTCATGCATAATAAACTTCATCTAGTGTACACTCACAGGCAAAATGTAAAAGCCATGCATAGAACACAGAACATAAACATCTCCATGGCTCATTGACAGTCAGAAATAATGTGAGTGAGTCTGTGACACTAATGATCAGGGCCTGGCATTTAGTCCTTGGTACTGTGAAGTAGGGTGCCTGCTTCCATTGATGACAGACATTTGAAGAAGATTAAAAAAAAAAAGAAAGTTTTTGGCTATCTTCCTCCTTGCGGATGACTTCCTGCCTGGGGCCCTCAAGAAGATGAGCGCTAGAGAAGCAAGAGGACTTATGAGGAACTGAGACAAACCACCCTTGGGATTCAAGGCCTTAGTGCTTCATAAGCCCATTGGTCACGACTATGAACAAATATTAAAATACATTATAAACTCACTTCTGAGCTTGACAACCGGATGGAGTAAGGAAACTGCAAAGAGCAGAAGCGTGAAACAAACAAACATTCAAAATAGAAACCATCTTAAACTAAACCTCAGTTGGCAATTAATGGTTGCCCTGGGGAGGGTGTCATTTTCCTCAGTGGCATAGCTGCTGGTAAGGTGTTTTTGCTTCAGTAAGTAATCCCACACTCTTCCTTGGGCAAGACACTCTAGTTAGAATCAGTGGGTCACACAAAGAAGGCATGAGAGTAGGAAGGGGACTTCGGAGTGGAAGAGTTTCAGAGGGAGAAGGAAGGGGACAAGAGACAGGAATACTGGATGAAAATGATGGACAGGCATTAGAAAAATGTATGAAACTGTCAGATTATACATTTTTTTTGAGACAGGGTTTCTTCTGTGTAGCTCTCGCTGTCCTGGAACTCACTCTGTAGACCAGGCTGGCCTTGAACTCACAGGTGGATTCCTGCCACTGTACACAGTGGCATCTGCAAGCTACAGAGTGTGATGAATAGTGGATTTAGTCTTTGATAGTAAAAAAAAAAAAAAAAAAAAAAGGTTTCTGGGCTATATGCTGCTGGATAGAAGCATAGAACCACTGCATTCCAGATTTGGCTGTGAGCTTGGTTCCCAGAGCTGGTGGTAAAAGTAGTTCTGCCATGTTAGGAAGCTGAGGTGGGCAGAGCCAGCAGCCCAAACTGCCATTTCAGTCCTAGTAATGCTGCGGTTTAAAGCAATAGATTCACAATAAAACAGATTCAGATTAAATAAACCTCTAAATGGTTCACAGTATGTGTAAAAATATACGTAGGCTTGGAAGAGAGAGGAAAAGGAATATAGATAGTTATATAAAGACATCGTTTTAAAAAATAAAGTCTTTAAAGAGACAGTAAAGGTAATATAAAAAATAAGCCACATAAAGATGGCTATAACACAGAGAATCTGGATTGTGTTATCTTTGGGACTTTTAACTGCAGAAAGACATTTGATTGTAAATGCTGCTAAGTTAAATCAATATGTATATTTTAAAGGTATCTTGATTTCAAAATATATGTCTAAGGATATGTTGCTTTGGAAAAGAGGTTCTGCTTTTGTTTCCACAGAAGATGAGAACCTGTGGATTGCTTCCAGGCTGATATGGTTTGACCAGTCAAGACCTCTGAAAGGTCTCCAATGACACCATGGCCCAGATCATCCAACATCCAAAATCTACTTCAAGGCAACTGGCTCAGAGAATACAGTCTCACAGACTACTCCAGTCAGGACTTGACCATAATTCTAAAATTTTCTTAGTATTCCCATAAGAATACAGCGCCCTCTATCAGTAGGAAGTAGCCTAGAAAACTATGCTCGCATTCCCATAAAATGGAATATGGATGTTTGTTTTTGTTTAGGTTGTTGGTTACAAATTGTTATTGGTCATAGTCAATATCTTTCTAAAAGAAGAAAGGGGGATATGATATGGAAATATAGGACATAGATATGATAGGATAAAAGGATGGATTGTTGAGCCTACTTTTAAAGAGCAGCTTGTTTAAAATGTTTTACATTGGTATAGATTTTAGTTTATTGATACAAATTTAAAGTTAATTTTGTTATACTCTATGTATAATTCTACCCTTGTTTAAGGTATTATGTTTGTGCAGCTCATTTAAACTGTAATGGATAATTAAGAAATACAGATTAATAATTAGTCTTCTATGACAGTCAAACTTATAGTCATGTTAAGTTTTCTAGGTATACATAGATATATTTCAATTAGGTAGATAATCTTCAAACACTTCAAAGACCTACATAATATGGCATTTAAAATGTTTTAAAAACTTAGACTTTCTGGCCAGGCGGTGGTGGCGCACACCTTTAATCCCAGCACTCGGGAGGCAGAGCTAGGCGGATCTCTGTGAGTTCGAGGCCAGCCTGGGCTACCATGTGAGTTCCAGGAAAGGCGCAAAGCTACACAGAGAAACCCTGTCTCGAAAAACCAAACAACAACAACAACAACAACAACAAAAACAAAAAACTTAGACTTTCTGGACAATGAGACTTGTCTGCTTCTGGCAGCACCAATTTATTTCAAAGAGAAAGATGGGCATTGAAGAAACTCTTTATGGAGTTTATCTTCTTCTTGGCAAAAATAGCCATTTGGGCAAGAAACTGTTCTTGCCTGGACTGCTTGACAAAATGTTGTATTGACTGGACATGCAGGACACATAGGAAGGTGACCACTGATCTATGCAAGGTGTGATGGTCCTTCAGGTTCCTGCTTTGGGGAAGAAACTGTCAGACATTCTACAGGATGCAGAGAAAAGTGACAGAGAGACTTTAGGACTATATGGCTGAAGATGGATGCCCCAAAGTTACAGAATAACTTTGGATGAAGGGGAAGTGCTGTGGGATGTTCTGTATGCTGTGAATGTGTTGCTCTGGTTGATAAATAAAATGCTAATTGGCCAGTAGCCAGGCAGGAAGTATAGGCAGGATAAGCAAACAAGAGTATTCTGGGAAGAGGAAGGCTGAGTCAGGAGACACCAGCCCACTGTCCAGGGAGCAGCATGGAATGGCACACAGGTAAAGCCATGGAAAAACGTGGCCACATATAGATTAACGGAAATGGGCAGAGTTTAAGTGTAAGAGCTAGTCAGTAGTTAGCTTGAGCTAATGGCTGAGCAGTTTTAATTAATATAAGCCTCTGTGTGTTTACTTGGGGGATGTGAGTGGGAAAGATTTGTCCCAACTGCAGGCACGCCGAGGAGGCACAGAAAAACTTTCAGCTATAGGAAAGAACATGAAGCTAAGTAGTTTTTTTTGTTTTTGTTTTTGTTTTTTTCAAAAAAAGAAATGAGAGTGATTTTTATGGTATGGAATAGGATGACAGCACAAAATGTGTGTAAAAATACACAGAAAAACAATAAGATTCATTGGCAATAAAAACTACACCGAGGGTACAAAATATAAAGATGGGTAAAGTCTGGCCACATCTGGTAAATTGCAAACAATAGCTGTATGGTTTTTGTAGTTCCTTCCATTAAAAAAAAAAAATGGAATCTGGTTTATTGTTGTCCTTTAAATTTGGGTTAGACAATATACCTCTTTCTGTCAGTGGATCTCTAGCAAAACTAATGCAAGTCTCAAAAACACTTGAGGGCTAAGAACATAGTTCAGTGGTAAAACACCTGCTCACCATGAGCGAGTAACTGGGTTAGAGGCTCAGCACTGGGGGTAGGGGGAAGCACCCGAGTACATTTGCTGCTGTAAACACTAAAGCCATCTGTCCTTGTGAGTTTTATATTAATGATGTAATCTAGAGTCATTTGGGAACAAAGATTCTCAGCTGAGAAATGCCTCCATCAGATTGGCCTGTAGGTAGATCGTAGCAAATTTTCTTAATGATTGACATGGGAGGACTCAATCCACTGTGAGTGGTATCATTTGGGGGCAGGTGGTCCTGGGATGTGTAAGAGAGCATGCTGGGTGAACCATGGGCAGCAATCCAGTTAACAGTGTTCTCCACAACCTCTGCTTCAGTTCCTGCTTCCAGGTTCCTGCCTTGAGTTCCTGCCCTGAATTCCTTCCATGATGGACTATGATCTAGATGTGTAAGCAAAATAAACCCTTTTCTTCCTGCGTCATGATGTTTTATCACAGCAACAGAAACAATAACCAAGACAGAATTATACTAAAAACAAGACAACAAAATCCTGAGTGAGCCTTCCTTAACCCATTGGCCCATGATAAACACATTTAGTATGGTTCTGTGAGTTTAACTTTGGTTCCACATATACACGATATCATCCCAGGCTTGTATTGCTGTGTCAGGCTTATTTCACTTAAAGTCTAAATATTTAAAATTTTTTCCTTTTTGAAAGCTATATATATGGATGTAATGTACTTGAAGTTTGCTGAAAGTAGATCATAGGTGGAAAGGATCTGAAGCAATAGGTAATAATAGGCTGCTGGGTTTGACTTGCATTTTGTAATGCATACAGACATCCTCACAGCACATTTCATATCTTAACTATATCTATTTTAATTTTCAGTTATACTTCCATAAGGCCTGGGAAAAACAACAACAGAACAAAAGCAGCAAACGTAGTATCAGGATAAAGAGTTTCTTAAAGTCTGAAAGTTATGAAAATCAAAACAAAACAAAACAGAAAAACCTAAAGTAAAGCCTACCATTCAAAACACACCAACTAGATGCTTGTGCGGGGATATGTGTTTCACCAGACACTGAGGCCATCAATAGGGCTCGAGTGTCGCATGGTAACTGTGCGAGTTTGTAAGACTCTTTAGTTGGCCATATTACAATTGTGTGAGTGAAAATATTATTTTTATAGTGTCCGCGTGATAAAACACGAAGTGGCGAATGTGAACTTTATTATTTAAAGGAATAAACAAGTATATTTTTTCCCCACAAGGACTTGGGACTTTACTCCATTATCTGAATTTAGAAGGTTTAGAAATTTATTGATGTTTCTTACATTGTTTTACATTGTCATGCTTGCATTAAAAATACTCCAGATTCTCATGGTGATAGAAAGTGTTTTTCGCCAGGCAGTGGTGGCGCACGCCTTTAATCCTAGCACTTGGGAGGCAGAGCCAGGCGAATCTCTGTGAGTTCAAGGCCAGCCTGGTCTACAGAGTGAGTTCCAGGACAGGCACCAAAACTACACAGAGAAACCCTGTCTCGAAAAATCAAAAAAAAAAAAGAGAAAGTACTTTTCTTTTCTTGTTATACTATGTAATATTTTAGACATTTATCCTTGGGAAATTTTTCTTTTCTGTGTAATTTAGGGTATGCCTCTTTTTCAAAAGGGAACTATTTGTCCTGGTAGCTTGTTTTTATGGCTGGATTATTCAGAGTCACAGAAAGATCAGAAGCTAATTATTTTGGTAGTGAAAATTGTAAATAAAGCTTTCTCCATTCTCTCTTTTGGACATTTGCTGAATTGTATAGACTTTTATTTACGAAAACCAAGTTATCACATTAGGAAATAAAACGGTAAGATAAAGCCTAGGATTCCCAATTAGTTACCTACCCAAGCTAAAGAACTTAATTGTCATTTGGTTCTACCTCTTCTAATGGGGAATAACTTTCCTCTCTAGTGCTGATGACCGCCCTTACAGCTCTGCCTGATTGCTTTCCAATGTAGTCTCTACCTCACAAAGAATCCCATTTTACTCCTATCCATCTTGAGCTGTTAACATGCTGTGTTGCTTATATTGGGGAAAACGCACACCTTTTAGCAATGTACACTATCGAATGTAAAACATTTCATTTACTGTTTCTCTTAGTCTACTGAAGACAGTAGGAGTTCCCTTCTGTACCTTGGTTGGTTTTAGTTTCTTAATTTCTTGCAGAGCCCCTACTTGTCTCTGTGTGTGTGTGCATGTGTGCATCTGTGTGGGTGTGCATGAGTACACATACGTGTGATATAGTCACATGTGTGTCCTGCACTATGACTCTGCACCTTATATTCTCTTAAGACAGGCTACATCACCAAACCTGGAGCTAGACTGGAAACCAACAATCCCCAGTGATCTTTCCTGTCTTGTTCGCTCCACCCCCAACCCTGGAGTCACAGGCACGTTGGACTGCACCTGGCCTTCTAAGAAAGTGCTGGGATTTAACCAAGGTTTCCATCTTTGAACAGCAAAGCTCTCTTGTCAGCTGAGCCATCCTCCCAGGCCCATAGCTATCTTTAAAAAATATGTAAGATGAAAGAAAGCTTACCTTTCCTCTTTTTCTATGAGCTCATCCCTTCCATCTTTCTGCATTTTCTTGTAGTTTGGTCCCAACACCACAGAAGAAGCTAGGCAAGACAGAGGTGTATATGGAGAGGAGTGGACATGTTCACCCCAGTATGATGTGAGTGTTGAAAACACTCAGGACTGGTTGGAGATGCATGTCCAATGATGTCGTCAGGCCTCTAAGACTTTCAAATACTATCAACCGTGCTATTTTAGTGATAGGTTTGATTCAAACAAATATTTGAGACATGACTTTCATTCTCATGCCAGAGTTAAGCCTTATTCCCACTCCTTAGTATCTGTCAATGTTTTGACTTTATTTTATGTGCATAGTTATTATTTTTGAAAGTTACTCTGTGACTTTTTTTCAATTTACCTAAAACCAATCTTAAAAATCTTTCTGTATCAATGAATATTCTTTTAGGAAAATCATTGTGATGGATGTAAAATACCCATTTCATTTAAGAGTTTTTCTCTTTTTAATCTTTTTGTGCTGCTAGAGACCCAACCCAGGGCTTCAGGGTGTGTTACACAGGTGCTGTACTATGTACTGGGGCCTCAACAGAACTAAACCTTAGGGCATATAAGATCTTTTCATACATAGGGAAGAGTTTTCTTACACATAACTCTCTTCATCCAGGTATTTTCTTAAGCTAAAAAAAAAAGACTCCTCTAAAGGTAGGAGTTTAGGACAAACAACATGCTTGGTTATAGGATTCTCAGCCATTCCTCACTTGACATTCAATGACCACCCCATGACTGTTCTTGCCAATCTGTTCCCCGTAGCCTGGGATCCCTTTATTATTAGCAGCAAGAAGCATGACACTCCTGTTACACGTGACTGTTGCTGGGGTTAGTACTTTAACTTTGCCTGCTGCTTCACATTCTGCTATTTGCATCTTAAGCAATACTGGGATTCATACCTTGGTGTTGTCCTTTCTCTTGTCACCAGGGTTCATCTGAGTGATCAGAAAAACAAAACAAAACAAAAAACAGGAATTATGGTCTGCCCCTTTGGAGAGTCTGTTAGAAATGACATTGGAGTTTCTGATGTCCCCTCTCTCTCTCTTCCCTCATCTACTCTGTTGGAAGCCACTTATAGGCCATATTATTTGACAATCACTTATGGAGGAGGAATTGAAGTTTTCAGCTAACAGCTAGCAAGGTACTGAAGCCTTCCTAGTTTAGTGTGAGTGAGCTGCGGATGGATTCTTTTACCGTTTAGCTCTTAAAGAACCATAGCCTCTGCCGGCAGCTGCAACCTCCTGAGACACTTTGGACTAAACGTAAACAGCACATGGGCAGCTGGTACAAGATTCCTAACTCACAGAAATTAAGAGTCAATGCATGTTTGTTCTCTTAAGCTGTTAAATTTTTGAGATAATTTTCCATTCAGTAATAGAAATCTAATACCTCCCCATACTGTTACAGAGATTGAGTTTTTAATAAAAACATACTCCACTGTGGAGTCCAGATGGCTCCATAGGTAAGTTCTATCAAACATTTAATTAAGAAATAAGATCAGACTTACAGAAACTCTTTCAGGAGAGGCGAACAGACAAGTCACCATTAATTTTATGAGATCAGCATAGTGTTATTACCCAAACTAGACAACATTATTACAAAGAAAAATTGCAAACCAATTACATCTCCTAATCATAGATAAAAACAATCTTAATAAAATATTGGCACATCAAATTGAGTAATATATTAAAACTGTGCCATATCCCAATCACATTACATTTAGAATGTAGATGCAAGATACTGTTTTGTTTTATAGGGACAGGGTCTCACTATGCAGCCCATGTTCTCTTGTCTCAGCCTTCAGAGTGATGGGATGACAGGCATGCACTAGGATGCTCAGCAAAACCATTTTAAGTATCAAAAGTCAACATATACAGAGGATATAGCTCAGGGAAAGAATGCTGGCCTAGCACATACAGGTTCAATCTCCAGCTTCACAATAAATACAAATAAATAATAAACAATTCAGATTGCATTGCAACCAACTAAAGGGGGAAACCCACAATGATTTCAAGAATTACAGAAATAGAATTAGACAAAGATGAGCCCCTGTATGTAACAAATAGATGGAATGCATGTGGGAGAAGATTACTGCTTAGTGTTGAGTTGTTAGAACTCCTATCACCGCCCCTTCTGATCTGTATTGTTGTAGGAAGATATTCTGACCAATTTAATGAGGAACAAAGACACAATTGGAGGGGAAATATTTGAGAACCTGGTTTCATGTTATATAATGGCATACCTAAGAGTTCCAAAGCCTACTATAGGTAAGTAACTTAATCCCTTGAGAATTACAAGTCAGCATATAAAAGGCAACTCTCTACACTAGCAATGTACAGTTGAAAACAGAAACCTTACAAAAGAAATCATTTGCATTAGCATCCTGAACACATACAATTCCTAGAAATGAATTCACAGAAGGACTTGTACACAGAAAAGAGTCAAGTGTGGCTGAGGGCAGCTAATACAAATGGACAAAATAAAAAATGGGCACCTTGTTCTTTGTGGAGAAACTTAATGAAAGACAGAAATTCTTCCTCATCAGGTCTACATAGCCAGTTCTATCTCAACAACGATAACTACAAAGGATTTGGGAAAATTGATAGGTCAATTTCTCAAAATTGACATGAGAAATTTAAAGAAGCACAGCAACCAAAATAACACTAGAAGGGGAAATTTTTACACTGCTTAATTTCAAGACATATAAAAGTTCAGTGATCCAAACAGTATGATATTGGTCAAAATATAGGCAGATAGATCAATGGCGTAGAAAAAAAGAAATCCTGAAAATACACCCATTTTTGGTCAAATGATTTGTCACCAAATTACCAAATCAATTCTATTGTGAAGGAAAATTTATAGCCAATATTGTGGGAACATTTGGGTATCCATGTGGAAGAAAAGTGAACCTGCCTACAGCTTCCTATGTGGTATTATCCACAGTGGATCTGAAGGCACAGGGACTCAAATGTAAAAGCCACACATACAAAGCTTTAGAACTCATGGTGCAGAAGTTTTTCAACCTTGGGCAAATGAAAATTTCCTACCTATAACACAAAAATCCACAAACCACAAGATAAAATTGGTAATTGTAATTAATCAAAAATTTCTGTTTTTCCAAAGACATTAGTGGGGAATGAATAGTCAAGTAACATGCTGGGGTAATATCTTTGTAATATCCCTGTCAGATAAGAACTTATGTTCATCTTATATGAAAAAGACCTAAAATCCAGTCAAAAGCAAAACCCCAGTTAAAATGGACAAAGAAGAATATATTCATTGTTAATGGTCTAATAAAGGTATTAAAATATTCACCACTATGAGGCACCAGGAATACAAATTAAAGCCACAATGAGGATGTTCCAGCCCCAAGTTAGAGTTAAAAAATAGAAAAACTTGTGTCATCAGTGTCAAGGATGTGAAGTTTCAAAACTCCCCTTATGCTAGTGGGGAGTAAAATGTAAAAAAAAAAAAAAATTAAAAAAAAAAATTGGAAAATAACTTGGTAGTTTCTTATGAAGAAAAAAGAAGCATTAATTTGTCCAACATTGTACTTTTTCTGTTTAACCAAGAGAAATGAAAACATAAATGAAAATAAACCTAACAGAACAACTGTAGTTACTATACTCACAAAAGTATAAAACTGAAGAATGCCAAGGGTCTTTGCAGATCAATAGGAGAATGAACCAACTATTGTTATATTCGTTCAGTAAAATATTACTAAGCAATGAATTACAACATGAATGTGTTTTTAAAGTCACATGTTGTCTGTTTCCACATAAATGAAATTCAAGACCATGCAAAATTATTCCACAAGGCTAGACATCAAAATCTTTCTAGGTGGAAGAGAGAAATCAGTAGAAGAGGCACTGGGAACTTCTTGAATGCTGTGGGTAAGATGGATGCAGGCACTGAAAATGAACGGCACATTTATAAATCTGTGCATTTCATTGTTTTTAATTACATATCAATAAATCTTAAAACATGTTGTTTTAATTCTTCATTAGAGCCTTCTCTTCACAAATTCATTGACACACATCAGATCTGGTGGCAGAACTGCCCGTGAATATATACCTGATTCTTTTTTTTAATTATTAAATTTGTTTATTTTATATCCTGACCCCAGTTTTTCCTTCCTCCACTCCTCCTATCATCCCTATCTCCTGTCTGCCCCACCCCCTAATCCACTCCTCCTCATTTCTGTTTAGGAAAGGATAGGTCTCCCATGGATATCAACAAAGCATGGCATATCAAGTTGCAGTAGGACTAAGCACCTCCCCTTGTATTAAGGCTGGGCAAAGCAACCCAGAATTAGGACTAGGTTCACAAAAGCCAACCAAAGAGTAATAGCCCCTCCTCCCATAGTGTTAGGAGTCTCACAAGAAGACCAAGCTATACAACTGTTACATATTTGTGGAGGGCATAGGTCAGTCTGATGCAGGTTCCTTGGTTGTCAGTTCAGACTCTGAGCCCCTGTGAGCCCAGGTTAGTTGATTCTGTGGTTTTCTTGTGGTGGCCTTGACACCCCTGGCTCCTACAATCCTTCCTTTCTCTTTTCAACAGGATTCCCTGAGCTCAGTGTAATGTTTGGCTGTGGGACTCTGCATCTGTTTCCATCAGTTACTGGATAAAGTCTCTCTGATAATAATTGGGGTAGGCACCAATCTTTGAGTAGAGCAGAATATTGTTGGGCATCCTTACATTGACCCTTTTCTCTCTAATTGTGTTTGGTTCTGTCCTAGGTCTTTGGGACATACAGTCTCTGAGTCCTAGTGCTCTAGGTAGTGACAAGAGTGGGTTCACTCTCCTGGCATGGGTCTCAGACTGGACCAGTCATTGTTTGACCTCTCCCACAATCTCTGCACCACCCTGATGCAGCACATCCTATAGGCTGGATAGACTGTAGGTTGAAGGTTTTGTGGCTGGGTTGATGTCCCAATCCTTCCAGTGGAAGTCTTGCCTGGTCACAGTAAATGGCCAATGTGACCATTCAGGCTATGTGTCCCATAATGCTAAGAGTCTTAGCTGGGGTTATCATTGTAGATTACTGATAGTTTCCCTTGCACCAGGCTTTTACCTGACCTCAAAATGCCCCCCAAGCTTTCCAGCCATCTCTTTCAGTACTCTCCCTGCTACCCCTCCCAACCTGGTCCCTCATGTTCCCATCCCCACATGCCCCCAGTCCACTTACAAAATCTCTTCTATTTCCCCTCCCAGGGAAATCCAAGCATCCTCCCTTTGAGCACCTCTTGTTACCTAGCCTCTCCAAGTCTGTGGATTGTAGCATTATTATCCTTAATTTTACAGTTGATATCCACTTATAAGTGAGTACATGCCATGTTTGTCCTTCTGGGTCTGTGTTACTTCTCTTAGGATGTTTTTTTTCTAGTTCCATTTGCCTGTAAATTTCATGATGTCATTGTTTTCAATAGCTGAGTAATAGTTTATTGTGTAAATGTACCACATGGTCTTTATCCATTTTTAGGTTGAGGGACATCTAGGTTGTTTTGAGGTTCTGGCTGTTATGAAAAAACATGCTATGAACATAGTTGAGCAAGTGTCTTCATAGTATGATGAAGCATCCTTTGGGTACATGCCCAAGAGTAGTACAGCTAGGTCTTGAGGTAGATTGAGTCTCAATTTTCTAAAACAACCATATTGATTTCCAAAGTGACTATCCAAGTCTGCACACCCGCCAGCAATGGAGGAGTGTTCCCCTTACTCCACATCCTCTCCAGCATGAGCTTCACTTGTGTTTTTAATCTTAACCATTCTGACAAATGTAAGTTGGATGGAGTCTCAGAGTCATTTTGATTTGTATTTCCCTTATGGCTAAGGATATTGAACATTTCTTTAAGTGCCTCTCTACCATTTGAGAATCTTCTGTTGAGAATTCTCTTTACCCCATTTTTAATTGGATTATTTGGGTTGCTGATGTCTAGTTTCTTGAGTTCTTTATATAATCTGGAAATCAGCCTTCTGTCAGATGTTTGGTTGATGAAGCTCTTTTCTCATTCTGTAAGCTGCCATTTTGTCCTATTGATGGTGTCTTTGCCTTACAGAAGCTTTTCGGTTTCATGAGGTCCCATTTATTAATTGTCAATTTCTGTGTCTGTGCTATTGGTGTTCTATTCAGGAAGTTGTCTCCTGTTCCAATTCATTCAAGGGTATTCCATATTTTCTCTTCTATCAGATTCAGTGTATCTGGATTTACATTAAAGTTTTGGATCCACTTGGACTTGAGTTTTGTGCAGGGTGATAGATATGGATCTATTTGCATTCTTCTACATGCCTACATCCAGTTATGCCAGCACCATTTGTTGAAGATGCTTTCTTTTTCCACTGTATAATTTTGGCTTCTTTGTCAAAAATCAGGTGTCTCTAGGTGTGTGGATTTATGTCAGGGTCTTTGATTCAATTCCCTTGATCCACCTTTCTGTTTTTATGCCAATACCATGTAGTTTTTATTACTACAGCTCTGTAGTATGCCTTGAAATCAGGGATGATGATACCTCTGAAAGTTCTTTTACTGTACAGGATTCTTTTAACTATCCTTGTGATTTTTGGTTTTTCCATATGAGGTTGAGTATTGTTCTTTAAAGGTCTGTAAAGAATTGTGTTAGAATTTCAATGGGGATTGCATTGAGTCTATAGATTGCTTTTGATAAGATGGCCATTTTTGCTTTGTTATTCCTAATGATTCATGAGCATGGGAGATCTTTCCATCTTCTGATATCTTCTTCGATTTCTTTCTTCAAAGAATTGAAGTTCTTGTCATACAGGTTTTTCACGTGCTTGTTTAGAGTTACCCCAGAGATATTTTATATTGTTTGTGACTATTGTGAGGGTGCTGTTTCCCTAATTTCTTTCTCTGCCTGTTTATCATTTGTATATAGGAGAGCTAC